>ABLG01000121.1:0-135423 GCA_000172435.1 Meloidogyne hapla | reverse complement strand
GAGTTCAGATATCGAAAGTTTCTCCGGATCCGCCAACCTATTTCCCGCCAACCTATTCCTTATGGAAAAATTAGAAAAATTCAAACAAAATCCAACACTTAAGGGTGTAAAGCAGGAGCTTTGCTTAAGTGACAAAATCAAGTTACAACTCCGGCCATTTTAAAAATTTAGCTCCGGCTCCAATTAATCAGTAATTCCGAGATGAATACCAATCCAAAAAAACAAATTTGACTGTATTCGTGACTGGAATCCCAAAAATTCATGTTTGGATCCCATTCCCTTCAGTCACTAATTGACACTCAACTGGCCCTTTTTGTGGGGACACTCAACCGGCCACACTCAACTGGCCACACTCAACCGGCTAACTCTCAACTGGCTCACTCTCAACTGGCCCAACACTCAACTGCCCACTCTCAACTGGCAACACTCAACCGGCCACACTCAACTGGCCCGTTCCGAGTGAAATGAAGAAAGACAAAACGAAAGATTGCTTTGGATATTTTGTCATTAATCTCGAATTTGTGGCGTTATGTATAAAAAATCACTGACAAAACGTTTTGTGACGAAGTGTCTAATGACGAAGGTCATTTAACACTTTTTACATTTTTATATTTTTTCTATTTCTCTTTTACGTTCTCTATTTTCTTTAACATATAGTTTTTATTTCTCATAGTCCTACTTTATTTATTTCTTTTGTATTTCTTTGTTTTCCTTTAGAAATTTAAAAACCTTTTGTTACTAGTTTTAGAAATTCTGATCCCTAATAGAAAGTCCACTAAATGTTATTGAAAATAAAAGAACATTTCTTTCAATTAAACAGATTTACCGTATTTTAGTTAATTCTTCCAAAGATCTTATTAGATTTCTTACAAATTTTTATTTATCCTAATATCTTGTGCATTACTTTTTCTAATCTTCTTATTTTCAGGATATCAACTTTAAATTATTTAATTAATTGATCAACCCAAATATCATCAAAATTCACGACTGTACTTTTGCAAAAGTGAAGGTTCATTTATAATTACCTTTTCTATAATAATTAAAAAATTTTAGCTCTTCATTTTGAACGTTGCGGCAATTGCGGATTCCTACTTTTTGATTGTTGCTTGGATCGAGAGGTGGGTTTTCATTTTTATATTATTTTTTTTGCGAGTTACATTTTAAATCTAAAATAGTTTTTTCTATTGTTTTATTACAAAGCTGTTTTCTGGTTTGATCAAAATTAAAAGTTTTTGTTTCGACCAAGTTTAGCGATATTTCAGAATATTCTTCAAACTGTGAAATTTACAGGAATGATAATACAGGAATGAGGCTTGTTTTAAAAATGAAGATTAAACCAGAAAATCAGTATTTGTTTATAAATCAAAATTCTTATTTTACATCCTTTTTATTTTCTCTATTTTTTGTTTTGTTTATTTTATTTTTTCTCTCTTCCTCATTGAGCCTTTTCCTAAAATCTTAAAATTTTAATTATTAATTCCGTCCTATTAAATCCGTTTCCCCATTAAATCTTCCTCATTCTCCGCGTTTTTCTACTAGTTATGGTATCAAGCGCGCAGCTTTAAACGAAAAGATTTGGCCCTTTGCCCATTTCCTTTCTCCCTAAAATTTTTATTATTTCTTTTACTCTTTAAAAGCAAAAACTAATTTTTACTGTATTTTTAAATTAATTTAAGATTAATCCAAAATATTTAAATCCAAAAATATTATTTTTGAGACAAAAATTTTGAGAGAAGTTATTGTTTTTTGTCACTTTTTTTATCTTTTATCTGAAATAACATCTTAAATAACTTCATTCTTATTACCATGGTTTTATTTGATTAAACAATATTTTAAATTAGGACAATCTAATGCCTGAAAGAATATACCTAAAATTTTATATTAAATTTTTTGTAATTATTTTTTGAATTTTTTTATTTCTTTAATTTTTTTAAATATTTTGAACATTTCTTACAAAGCTCAACAAATCTGTTAGCTCAGCAAATCTATCCTTTTTATATATTTTTTTATTTTTGAATTTTTTATTTTTCTATTTTTTAAATCTTTTTTTTTTCTTCCCAAACTTATATGTAACCGATTTTCTTTTGTAAATGAAAGAATATTTTAAAATAATTTTTGACAAAATTTCTTTGCTTACTCAAAATTTAACATTATCTTTCTGAAATTCTGTAAAGAAACATTAAGTGAAGTTTTTAGCCATAACTTTTTTAATTTGGCCAAAATAAAGGAAGAGATCATTTTTATTTTCTTTTATTAAATTTTATATAAATACGTTAATAAATTGTTTAATTTTCGGCAACATAAGTAAGCAAAGGAAGGAAGCTTTTTAAAAATAGAAATGAATGCATGTGGCGGAAAGTATAGAAAAAATAAAAATGTGGGAAAATAAACTGGGGCGTTTTTATTTTAAAAGCAGCCAGCATCCCCGCTTTCTTTTTCTCTTTTTTAATTTCCTTTAATTTTTAATCTTTTCTTTTTGAAGAATTGCCAAAAAATTTTTTAATATTATAGTTTTTTTAACAAAATTATAATTAGCTATATTTTGTTTAAAAATACAAAAAAAAAGGATTCAAAAAATGCTCAAAAAAATGCTCAAAAAATACTTTAACAAATTTCCAATTTTAAATAACATGATTCTTAATTTTTTCTTAAATTAATATTTTGATTAATATTTTGATTGTTTTCTCTTATTTTGCTCAAGTCCATTTTTATTATTTTTTTTTATTTTTACAAATATTTTATTTAAAAAATGGCATATTTTTGGTACTTTTTAAAAAGATTTTTAAGTATTTTATTTTATAATTATTTTTTTATTATTTTTGTTTTTTAATCATCTCTTAAATATTTTTTGTTCTTAAATATTATGATTTGATTTTTATTCTTTAATTTTTTAAATTAAAAATGCGAATTTTTGAAATGGAATTTTTTCCCTGCGTAAGAAGTCAAAAATTTCTTTAAAATGTTGTTTTCTGCGGAAGCCTCTGGCTGGACAATTCCTTAATCATGAAAATAATTAGAATTATTTTAAGAAGTTTCTTCTTTTCTTTGCTCGTCGAAAACCCGTCTGGAGAAAATTGTCTTTATTTTGAATGTCCAATTTTGAAATTTCCTATTTGATTTATTTTTCCGGTCACTTTTGACTTTAAAAATTTCTATTTTTTTCTATTTATTTGATCTTTTTTATTATTTAATTTTCATTTTTTATCCAATTTTTTTACGTTTTCTTCATTTTTTTTTCCTTTTCCTTAGGACAATAATTATATAAATTATTGGGTTCTCTAATGTTCAATTTGAACTAATTAAGACTTTGTTAGCTATCAAGACTTTGTTAGCTTTGTTAGCTATCAACTAAAAATGCCAAAATTGTATCTAAATACTTGAAATAAAAATTTATTTCCACTGTTGGGAATCGAACTTTCATCTGAATATTCTTGTTATTGTTTATGATTTTATCTTTTCCGTTTTCTTAAAACTTCTTTTCCAAGTTTTTTTATTTATCATTAATTTTCAAATTTGATTCTATGCTCACACATTATTAAGTGCTCAAGCGTATCTTTTCTTCATTTTTAATATTTTCATTCGTTCTTTAGTTTTTCTATTTTGTAATAAGTTAATCAACATTCCTGCAAGAAGGAATAAAAATGTCAAAACGTGATACATCATTGCAAAGGAAGAAAAATAAATAAATAAAACGGAAATGCGTGCAAAAAGCGAGAACAGACAGCCGGCTGACTGAATATATGAAACATTCTCTTCTTTTCACATTTTACAGTATTTCAATTTTACGGTAGCGTACGCGTCCTTTTTAGTTATTTAGGCGGCTAAAATTTGATAGCTAAAAAGAATTGTTCCGCCCATATTTCACCATTTTAATGCATTTCTCTTTTTTCTTATTCTTTTAATGAGTATCTCTTCAATGCCTACTCTCTTACCACTCTACAGTGTCTTGCCCCAATAATTCTTTTCTCTGCCTTCGCCAATCCTCTTTGGCTAATTTATTTTTTTCCTTCCTTCACAGCGTGATGAGTGCTTTTCTTCTAAACATTTGAACAACAGCACAGAATATTACTACCCATTTCATAAAATATCCCTCTTTTTCTACTTTTTTCTGCTTCGTCCAATTCAGTCAGTATAACAGCAGCAAAACTACCAAAGGCAACAGCAGTCAGTCTGAAGCACGTCCTCATACTCTTTTCCCCTTCTTTTTTTTTATATATATTTTCTGCCTGCTGTCAGTCAGTCAGCCCTCCATCCATCCACTGGTGTTTGTGTGCTCGCTCACCAACTCACACAGAGCATTCATCACCATCAACTGCCCGTACACCGATGGTCCGCTCTACCTGAGGGCTTCAGTTGATCTGACATTTCTTTTATCCGTTGAATTCGAACATTCTAATCTTTAAAAATTTTTTGTTATTTTTGCTCACCAAATATAACAATTACAGTAATCTATTTGCTATTTTTATGACACGGTAACTAGCAGTTTTATCTGCCAGCTCCTCTTCGTTTCCCGATCTTTTAGTAAAGCGTAATTTGTTTGTAGTTTTTTCCATACATCTGCTTGTTTTTAATTAATACAGCTTGCCAATCTATCATCCTAATCAGTCATTCTTAAACACTTTTCTTTACACTATTTCGCACTGCTTACCCAGCTCTCCTATAATATCGTGCCCATACTTCCCAACACAAATTATCGTATCTTTGCCTCCATTTTTTGTTATTTCCATTTGCCCACTGTCATTTTCTTTCCCCTCGACGGGCAATCGATAATCGTGTGTAGTAGTGCAGCGCACAGAATAAATAAATAATGCTGCTGCAGCGGCGACTAGCAAAAGATGCGAAATTTTGCTGCTTGCTGTGGTTATAATGGTTACATTGGACAAAAATTTTCTGCTTATTCTTTGTTCCTTTTTCTCTTACAAAACGCTAAAAAAGGAATGTAAAAACAGTCATCAGCTGGTCATTTGTAAACGGTATTTTGAAAAGAAAAATTTTGTAACGGTTTATGAGCGGAAGGATGATGACTACGTTTTTTGTTGAACGTTTTTTGTTGAATACGTTTTTTGTTGAACTTAAAAAATGATATAATTTTATTTTATGCCGACAAACTTTGACACGTCCAAGGCCGAGTATCGTCACTTTATTTTTTCCTTTGCCCTTTCATCGTTATCGGCCGATCTTGTATGCCGATCTCAATTTTTATCTTCTTTTATTTCACCGGCTTTCGTAATATTATATTATAATATTAATTGATTGTTATGATTTTTACCTTTTGTTTTTTCTGACGAATCAACCAATTAAAAATAAATTATATTTTTTTGTCTGTAACTATTAGAGCTTAATTTTCTTTTAAATAACTTCTGGTGATATGTACTATATTATAATGTTGATATTTTGGGTATAACTTATCATTTTTACTATTTTTTGTATTTTCTTTTATAATAAGGGAACAGAAGGTTAGTGGGCGTGTGACATATTTATTAACTATACTTTACTATTAACTGGTATTATTTATTTGCCTTCAATTTTGTTCCTCTTGCCACTTAAATATTTTTTTGCCATCGTTCATAAATTACTATCCTCTTTTCATTTTATACAGTATGAAAAAGGATAGTAAAATCAACTGTAACTCTCTCCTACTTTGCTTTCTTTTCTCCACTTCTCCCAGTTCTTCGCCCCTAGATACCATTCTTTTTGTTCTTTTTTATTATCTACTATTGTTTGCCTAAATTGCCCATTCAGTTGGGCAAAATTCACATCAATCAGCCGCACATATTCTTTTACTGCTGTATAAGATGATCTTTTTTCTTAACAGTCTATAGGGTTATTTTCTTATTTTTATTTTATTCACCCCTATTTCCCCTTTTTTGTCCCCTTTTTGTCTCTTTTCCACCATTTTATATTAGCTAAAACCGATCGATGGTCGTCGCTCTCCGCTGGCCCTTACATCTCGTAATTCCTTTATTTATTTATTCTTTTTTTTCAAATTTTTTCTTTTATTTTCTGATACTGTGTTTAAGTTCAATATTTTTGAACATATTCAAATTTTTATTTTTTTATATTTTACAGCAACCGTTAAAATTACTGTACATCTTGTTTTTATTTTTTTTTCGTGTTATTTTTAATTTCAAAAAGTTGTCATTTAATTATTATTTTCTTCATTAATTTTCTTTTATCTTTCCTTTTATCTTTTTATTATTTTTTATTTTTAATGATTTTTTAAATTTTATTTTTATTTTAAATAAATTAATTACTTTTTAGCTTTTTATTTTATTATTTTAGTTAAACCACCAGTGTATTTATTAGTATATATTACAACAATGAATACCCGAGAACAGGCTAAAGCGTTAGGATTGGAAAAACATATTACCTGCTCTTTATGTCATGATTATTTGTCTGATGCTGTTACACTTACTGGATGCCTTCATTTTTGTAAATTTATTTTTTTTTATTAATTATATTTAAATTAATTTTTAAAGTTTGTCGTTCTTGTTTGCTTCAACATTTGTCTTCTGCTGGACCAGATTCAAGAAAATGCCCAAAATGCAAAATTGAACTTGGTTCTGAACATATTTACAAAAGAGATTTGAGACTTCAGGAATTGGTATATATTAAAATATTTTTTAATTAATTCATATTTTTTAAATTAAATAATTTCAATAATTTTTCTTTTCATTTTTCAGGTTTATAAATTAGTCCCAGATCTTTTTTGGCGTCAATTACGTCGTGTAGCACGTCGTCATCACCGTTCTTCACGAGACTCAAATGGATCTGCTGCTTCACCCTCTGAAAGGAGAATTCAGCAAAGGCGAATGTTGCTTCAATTATCCACTCAACTATGTTCTCCAAATGAAAATATTTCACTTCAAATTGAATATATTCCTTTAACTAAAGTCTTGGCTGCTAGTGGCGATTCTTCTCTTCTGTCTTTATCTGAAAAAGTTGCTGAAAATGTTGGGAAACAAAAAGGCGAACAACTAGAAAAACAAATTGTTTATAGCAATGAACAACAACAAATGCCCAGCAGTTCTTCCTCTTCCTTTCATACAAATATTTGTGAGAGAACAGAACAACAACATTATTTCTGTCGATATTTTCGCTGTTCTGCTAAAATTAAAATTGAACAATTAAAACGACTACTAGAGTCAAAATTAGCAATGTCTGACTTTTATGGAGTTTATTTTGTTGATCCAGAATTGAGATTTGTTTTGGAAGATGATTTTAGTTTGGAGGTTATTTTTTTTTAATTTAAAGAATTTTTAAAAATATCTTTTTTTTAGGATTTGGTTCAATTATTTAGTTGGTCAAGGAAAGCGCCTCTTAGATTAAATTTTACATTGGCTCAATTACCTCCAAGAGAAGATGAAGATCGTCCACCAGTTTTTGAAGATATGCCACAATTGGATTTAGAGAGTGGCCCAATGGAACAAATTTTACCTCTTCAACAACAAGTTTCACCAATAATTACAACATCCCAAAATTTAATTGAAATCCCAAAACAACAAGAAAAAGAAGAAAAGTCTGTTGGAATTATTGATGGAAATATTGGAGGAGAAATTGGCATTCCAAAAACCGGTGAGAAAAATGATTGAGTGAAATGAATGGTGAAATAAAATAAAAATTAAAAAAAGGGAGAAGGAGCGAAGTTTATTCTAAAAAAACTCGTTTCAGTCTCAGCTTTATAACTTTAAGAATTTTTAAGGACATTGTTGTATCATTTGATAATTAATTTATTAGTTAACTACAAAATTTTAAAGTAAACAATTCGTGAGAAAAAATGTTTTTTTTTCTAAAAATGTTTACTTTTTTTTTTGTATTTTCTTGAAAAAGTAAATTATTTATTGAATGACGCCATTCTTTTTTATATAAGATTAGTTTTATTAGAGTTATAAAAGCTGAAACAGAAATGTCTACGTTTTTTGAAGAAAAATAATTTTGAAGAAAGTAAATTATGAAGAAAAATAAATTAAGAATGGGGAGAGAAGGGAATTTTTGGGATATTTTTGGGACTTTTCTTTTAAAAAATTATCTTTCATTTTCCTTATTTTTAAATATATTTTTAAATTATAAATATTATTTTTTCATGATTAAATGAAAATATATTTTGATTAATTTATTGAAAAATAGGATTTTTTAGTTTTATACGAGCAGGATTTATTTTTTATTGTTTACCTAATTTTTTATACTAAATTGATTTTTTAGCTTCAGCTTCTTTGTTTTCAACTCCTGTCGCTGTTGGCGCTAATATTATACAAACATCTTCACAACAAATTTTAGCTCCTCTTTCATCTTCATCATCTCAACAACATCAAACAACAACAATAAATAATCTAAATTCTTCAAAAAATATTATTCGTTCATCAACACAATCTCCTCCAAATGCTTCAGCTAAAACAATTCCAAGACTTTCAACTGCTGGTGTTTCTCCTCTTCGTCCTGTACCTTCTTTAATTGGACAACAACCAACAGATAATATTAATGAAAATCAAACAAATAATGTCAAAAAACGGCAGCGGAATTTTTCTTCATCGTCTCCTAATAACAGACCTAAAAAGGTGCAAAAACAACAAGGAAAATCTAAAATTGAAGGGGCGATTAATAATAATAACTGTGCACAAACATCAACAACAATAGAAAAATCTACAAATGAAATAAGAGCAAATTCTTCTGCTGGTGGTCAACAAAAGAGTCCTGCCGAAGGGAAAAGTCCACAAATATTGATTGAAGTAAGAAACGTTTTTTGTTATTTTTTTTTCAATTTTTAAATCCCAAATAATTTTTTTTTTTATTTTAAAAATTTATTTCTAGACACAGACTGTTCCACAACAATTACCTCAGACACAGGTTGTCAATACATCTGATGCTACCTCCAAATCAAAAACACCACCGACCACCACTACCACTAAAAACAACAAGAATACCTCTGAAAATAAAACTAAAACAAGAACATATAATCGATCTAAACCTAGTAAGAAGCAGCAAAATCAACAACTTCAAGCAGCACCTGCAACACAACCACAGCAATTTCAATTAGCTCAACATCAAGTGTTTACTAACAGTAATATAAATAATATTTCTGCTACTTTTCAAAATCAATTTGCTGCAGCCTTTGCAGCAGCTGCTGCTAATGCTGCCGTCGCCACTGCTGCTGCTAACACCCAGCAACAACAGCAATCTAACTATATGAATCTTATGCAAAATCTTTATCAACAACAAAATAGACAACAAAATCAACAACAAACTCCACAAACATTTGAGCAACAGCAATTTGCTTCTTTTGCTGCTAATATGTTTGGACAACAACAACAACAATTAAGTCCTCAACAGGTTAAATTTTAAAAAATAATTAAAAATGAAAAATAATATTTTTAGATTCGAGCAATGCAACAAATGTTTGGTGCTATGGGAATGTTTGCAAATGTTAATGGAATTCCTTTTTCTTCTGAACAAAATCCTCAACATTCATTTCAAATGCCTACAACAGCAACAAAACAAAATGGAACTTCACCAACAAAAACAAAAAGAATAATTACAACAACAACAATGCCTTCTGCCAAAACATTTCAACAAAAATTAAATTCGTCTAATGGAATTATTTCAAATTCAAAGGTTTTTCTTTTCTAAAAATGTTCCTTCAATTATTTTTTAATTAATTTTTAATTTAGCAGCAACAAATTGTGCCATTAAATGCATCTTCTCAATCAACAATTTTTGGAGAGAATTCTTCAAATCAATTGACTAATAATCTTAAAAAAGCTTCAACAATTTCTAGTTGAATTTAAATATTTTATGATTTTTTTTGATTATTTATTTTTAAATATACTACTTATATTATTTTTAGTTGAGGCTTTAAATTTTATATTCAAATTAAAAAAAAAATTATTTTATTAAATTAGCTGAATAAACAAAATTAAAGACTCAACTTTAGGATTAAACATAGCTTAATTTAAATATATTTTTCTCTTATAAATTTATTTTTATTAAAAAATGTCTTTCAATTTTGCTTTTATTTAAAAAATGTTTTTATACATTTTTCTATTTTTTTTAAATTTGTTTTTACATTTTTAAAATTAATTTTGTTTAGAATGCTTATGTAATTTCTCTTTTATACAATTTCTATTATCTTTTATTTTTGTTTGTTCAATTATGCTTATTTATTCAAATTTTGGTATGTTTTTTTATTTTATTTTTATTAATTCTCACTCAAAAATTTATAAAAAATTATTATTTTTTGATAAAGAATTATAATTTATTTTTGTCTTTGAGTTGGGTTCGAACCTTTGACCTAAAAACAGTCAAAACCAGACATTTTCCAACTAAACCAAGAATGTTTTTTAAAGTTTTTTTTCTTCCCAATTAGCTGCTTTTAATTAAAATTAATTAAAAAATTGCTGTTTCCCCTTTATAAAATTAAAAAAAGATTTTTATCTCGATATCAGAACCACAGCCTTTTTCCTCTTTTGAATTTTATATTTAATTTTAAATATTTAGTCTAAAAAATTTATTTTGTTTAAAATTTAAATGAATCAGCCTTTTTTGTTTAATTTTATTTTTTTAGTTTTTCAATCATTCATTACAAAAACTCTGATGTTTTTATATGGCAGAATTAAATGGCTAAATGTTCATTCTAAAATGGTATACATATTTGTTTTTTTTTCTTTTTATTATTTATCATTTTTTTAAAATATTTAAAAAATAATTTAATTAATTTTTCCTAACAGAATGTGGCCAATTCTTTTCTTTATTTTATTTGTTCCATTTACTACAACAATATCTGAGACCAACTTTGAAGCTGAATGTAAGGAGACTTTATTTTCCTTCTTAAAAAGTTTTTCTCAGATTTTAAATTTATTTGTATAATTTAATTAAAATTATACAAATTCTTGGCTTAAAAAATTTTTGAAAAATTTTGAGTGCAAAAAAAAATTATTTACTTACTTTTTGTAATTTTTAAAATTTTCTAGCAAATTCCACCTCTCTGGAGATAGATGATATACTTAAAAATTCTTTTCTCAATGAAACAAATGATGGAATAAACGGAACATTAAACGAGACAGCAAACGGAACAATAAATGGAACAACAACAACGCCAATAATGACAACTCAATCTATTGAAATTAAACAAAATTCACCATCTTTAAGATGTTTGGTGGGTACACAACCTTTGGATAAATCAAAGCGTTATCCCCCTATTGAACCTCTTTGGTGCAACGACACTGTGGAATATGAAAAGCGAAAATGTTTAAATATTGTTTGCCATACTGATCATTATGGATCATGTAAGTTTAAATTTAAAAAAGTTCTTTTTAGGGTCTGGTAAGATAAGCAGATAAGTTTGGGATCTAGCTTCTACTAGCTAACATCCTTGTAATATCTAAAAAATGCCTGGCTATTAGATAATCTTCATCAAAACTTTTCCGTGACAACCAGATCCTTATAGAACTCTTTAATTCATTAAATAATTTAATAAAAATATTTTTTATATTTTTTAAGTTGTCTGGAAGTCTTGTGGAACCTGTACAGGAATTAGAGATGTTTGGGGTATGAGTCAGAGTTTCTATAAACATTCCTGTAAATGCTATGAATGTGATAATGAAGATTTATGTAATTCAAGCTTTTGGAATTTTGGAGAAATTACTTTAATTTATTTTGGCAAAGGTAAAAACAAACTAAATAAATTTTTAAATATTTTTAATTTTTTAGTTATTCTTCCCCTTCTTGTGGCTATTATGTTTTCAAATATTTAAATTGGAAAGAAGATTTTTTTAAATAAATTTTATTTAATTTTTATTTACTAATTTATAATTTTATATATCTAAATAAATATATATATTTTTTATTGCATTTTAATTTTTATTATTGGCAATAGTCCAATTTTATTTCTTTTTTACATTTTATGTGTTATTTTGTCCAGTTTTTCCCTTTTTGTCATTTTTTCCAGTTTTCCCCTTGCTGTCATTTTGTCCATCTTCAAACTTGCTGGCGTTTTGTCTGTCATCTCTTAATTTCGTTTTGTCCAGTTTTCCCCTTATTGGCTTTTTTATATTTTTCCCTTTGTATGCATTTCGACAAATTGGTGTTTCTTTCTACTTTCTATTCCCTAAAGAGTTATGTATTAGTTAGAGATATAAAAATGAAAGAGTTTGTATTAATGAGAATTTTAAGATGGCAGACTATTTATTTTGATTTTCTTCCTTATTTTACGTATCTAATCTTTTTTTAATCATCTTTTATTAATCTATGTTTTTTAGTTTAAATTTGATCTATAAATTAATCTAAATGGCTACAACTACACAAGCATCATCATCTACTCCAATAAACGAAAAAGAACAACAAAAAATAATTGATGGTTATCAAAAATTAAGAGATCAACAACAAAATGTAATGAATGAATTGGCAAAATTGCGAGTTGAACATCGGGAACACGCGTATTATTTTATATTTTGACTTATCTTTTATTAATTGAATTATATATAGAACTGTTCTGAAGACAATACAAACATTGGAACCAAACAGGAAATGTTTTCGACAAGTTGGCGACACCTTAATTGAATTTAAAGCTTCTGAATTGGTCATAATTCTTGCCGAGACAATGAAGAAGGTTTCTTTTAATTTCAATTTCGTGGGGGTATCATTTTCAGCTATCTTTCTGAAACTTGTTTGTAATATGTTTCTAATAAGCAAGGTGGTTCGGTGGTTCGATTCCTTCCTTCGCCATATTTTTTGCTTTTATAAAAGTTTTATAAAAAAGGGTTCGAGACCCTTTACGAACATTTTTAAATCTCCAGGCCATTGTTTTTTGATCATAGACATAAATTTCAATATTCTAATGAAATAAATCCTCCTCAGAACCCTAAAAAGATAATCAAATTTTTGCCTGGGCTCTCTTGATAAAGAGAGCATCTTGATAAGGGTTATCATCCGTCCTTTTCTATTAAAGATGAGTTATGTTTATTGTCCGTATATCCAGGGGTTTGTGTATTCTCGAACAAAATCCTTAGCAACGTTTATCATTCTCTAGTTTCTACAAAAAGGCAAACAGAACAAGTTTCAGAATGTTTTTGTTTAGGCATTAACGTTATATTGTTTGTCGAATTTATTCTGAGTTGAGGTCCCTGATTCCTGAGATTTTATCTAATTTTTGGGCTTTTTGCAAATTTATTTTTTTCTTTCAGTTTAAAGAACGTATGGACGAACTTGAAGAGCAAATGGTGAAACATGGAGAAGAACTGAATGCTTACAAAGGCAAGCACAACATTCGACTCCTAAGCAATAAAGAAGCAATGGAACTACAAAAGAAGCAAGCATTGGCGCAAATATCAAAACTGGATTTGGGAGCGAAGATGGAGACAAAAACATAGTTTTTTTTTTGTTTTTTTAAATACGTCGAACTAAGGGGAATAACAGGGGTATTCTTGGTAATGTTACGAGCCCCATTTTCCACTTTTCATTTATTCATGTTTTATTGGTAAATGTTTGGCTCCGTCGTTAGTTCTCGGTACCTACGACTTCTTAGGGAATTATACTCGCAAAACCTAAGTTCGACTGTATCAAATATAGATCGTTTTTATTGCTTTGCTATGTTTTACTAATTTTATGCGTTCGAATAAGTAAAATGAATGAACAAGTTTCGAGAAGACTTTCTTATTGGTTTTAAAAATCGATTTATTGATTTTTTATCAATTTTTTGAAAATAAACAATTTTACAAGTTTTGAAAAATCAATAAATCGATATATTGATTTTATCGATTTTTTGAAAATAAATAATTTTTAAAATAATTTTACAAGTTTTGAAAAATCAATAAATCGATATATTGATTTTATCGATTTTTTGAAAATAAATAATTTTTAAAATAATTTTACAAGTTTTGAAAAATCAATAAATCGATATATTGATTTTATCGATTTTTTGAAAATAAATAATTTTTAAAATAATTTTACAAGATTTGAAAAATCAATAAATCGATATATTGATTTTATCGATTTTTTGAAAATAAATAATTTTTAAAATAATTTTACAAGATTTGAAAAATCAATAAATCGATATATTGATTTTATCGATTTTTTGAAAATAAATAATTTTTAAAATAATTTTACAAGTTTTGAAAAATCAATAAATCGATATATTGATTTTATCGATTTTTTGAAAATAAATAATTTTTAAAATAATTTTACAAGTTTTGAAAAATCAATAAATCGATATATTGATTTTATCGATTTTTTGAAAATAAATAATTTTTAAATAATTTTACAAGTTTTGAAAAATCGATTTATTGATTTTTTATAAAAATTTAATCAAGTTTTTAAAATTTTTGCTGGCACTCAAAATGCTGCTCTCAACTGACCAAACTTAAACAAAATTTAAAAATTGCCTGATGGCACTCAAAAGGCCGCTCTCAATCGACTACATTCGCGTAGACTCAAATGCCCGATACTCAACTGTTCCTTTTAATTAACTGGGATTTAATGTCATTTATTTTTAATATTGGGCATTATGCCAAAACTTCGCGGATCCTTAAAACAAATGAATAATATTACATTAAAAATTTTTAAAATTAAGAAAACTTAAATACAAATTTACAGCTAAATTTTTATCTGAACAAGTAGAAAAGATGGCACAAATTGTGTATTATATGTAATACTATACAAATTTAAAAACAAATAAAACTTTGACATTTTTAAACTAAAAGTATAACCACAAAAGATTAAAGAATTTACAATATTTTCATGCCAAAATTTTAAATTTAATTACAATTAGCACCAAAAAGAAAGGTAAAGCCGAAAAAAATAGATATAAATATATAAAGGATTGTACTATACAGAAAATTAAACTTAATGGAGTGTTTCTCTTAAAAATTTAAGTCAAATCTTTATGTATAATTTCAGGTAGAGGTTTGTCTAGATAAGAGACAAGGTCTGGGCATGCAAAGAGAAGTCTAAGGGATTTTTGAGGTTCAATGTTTTTTTGAAAAGGAATATTCTACAAGAAATAAAGTCTCTAAAATAAGGATTTGACTTAAATTCATTTTAAAGTATGGGATTAAAATATTAGAGAAGAGAGCAAGAAAAGGACCCGTTTGGGGAACTCGGTAAGTTTCTTTATAAAAAGTCAGTCCCTTAAAATTGTTTTATCGCTAATTACAGAAGTAACTAAACCCTGTTTTTCCAAAATTCGAAGGCGTTTCTCTACTGCATTTTTGTATTTCTGTAGAATGGCTTTGTCCTGCTCGTCTTGGACCTAAAAAAAGATAAATTTTAAAAAAATTCTAAAAATTAAAAAATAACCGTATATAACAAAGTATGTAACATCATATAAGCCATTTGGTAACGCTTCGGGCAAAGTTGTGGTTTACCAAAGAGTTCATCCAAAGCAGCAGACTGGCACAATTCAATTGCATGTTGATACATCAAACCTTTAAAAATGAATAAAATCAATCAAGTAAGAATCAGAGCAAAAACTAATGTTGAAACTAGTTACAGGCACAAAGTTGTGGAGGTAAACAAGGCAACGATCGCTCAGAAATTATAAAAAGAAAAAAAGAATTTGGGAATGATTAGGGGAATTTTAAAAGTGCCAAAAGGTTTAATAAATTCAGTTTGTGCCTATAAAGCTAGCTTAATTTATAAATTAAAAACTAACGTTCGGCAGAAACAACCATCATTTGCGGATCCTGTCCTGGGATTCCATGTGAGGCAAGCATTTGAGACCTGGTCAAGCACTAAAAAATATATCTTAACATAAATATTAAATAATAGAAAAAAATAATACATGATGATATTTTTCATTTAATTGATTCAAAACATTCTGGACTGCTGGTGATGGATGTAACTTCTCTGCATTTACTGAAAATTATTAAAAATTAATTAAATAAAAAATATATACAAAATAAACTTTGTTTTTGCGCCAAAACCAAAGCAGATGACAGAATATGTAAAGCACGAATGTACAAGACCAATTGTTCAGCACGACGGTAAGCATCAGAAGAAGGCTGTCTCTTTAAATTATTAGAAAAATAAGTATTTAAAAATTCCAAAAAATACCGATCTATGTTTACTACTTTCCATAGCAATAGCAATTGGATTAGATTTATTTTCAGCAACTGAACATATTGCTTCAATTAATTCCAATACAAAACGTAATTTTGCCAATGTTTGATTGTGACAACCATCTAAAATTGTTTCTTGTTCCAATTCTGGTGGAGGTTCCAAAATATCTTCTTCTTCTTCATCTTCTTGATCTTTAACCATTTTTGATGTCGAATTTTTATTTAAATTAAATGAAGATGTTGAAGGTTTGACTTCTTTTATTTTATCATCTTCACTATTATTACTGCATTGATCATCATCAATCATCGTTGATTCGTCTAGAAATATTAAATTAGAATCTTCGAGAAATAAAAAACAGACCCATAAATTCTTCTGTCGTAGTAAAAGGCAATTGAACTGGATCACGAATATATTCATCATCTTCTTCTTCCTCCTCATCTTCGCTAGAAAAACAAAATTAAAATCAAATAAAATGAAAATTACATTTCAATTTTAGGTGTTTTGAAATTTCTAAAATTAGATATTTCGAAAAATAAAACTTTTGTAGGTATTATGAAATATTACGGAAGTAAAATATCAAAATGTCAACAAACGAAAAATCTAATCTTTAAAATATCTACTAACCTTTCGGACATCCTCGCAACGTTAACAACTTTCATGCATGCTTTAACTTTAATTGGTGGAGGGATTGAAGTTTTGTTTAAATTGAGATTATTTTGTTGTTTTTGTTGTAATTGATTATTTGTTGCTGTCGCCAAAGGTAAAGTATTTGTAGTTGCTGATTTTGGAATTGAAGAAGATGAATTTATTTGTTTGTTGTTATTGTCTTGTAAAATTTCATTTGTTGTATTATTTCGACGAAATTTAAAATTGTCTGAAGTTTCTATTGAAGGATTTATTGAAGTTTGTTGTTGTTTTTGTTGATTGAAGACGATAAAACGAGCTAAAAAAATTAATTATAAAAATATTCAAAATAAAAAACAAACTTTGTGGAATTTCAATTTTCTCGACAGAAGGAATTCTTGTAATTTGTTCTTTTAATTCAGCCATCTTTTCTCCTCTGTTTGTAATATTAAATAAATTATTTTCATTTTTATTCTTCGGTTGATCAGTTGTTTGATTATACAAATTGTTTGTAGTTTTGCCATTTTTTCTTTCTTCAATTTTTGCAAAAGCATTTCTTTGGTTAGGCACAGGAACAGCACGAACATTTGACGAAATCTTTGGTCGAATATTTGTTGTGCTTACCTTTAAAAAATTGAAAATTACAAAAAAAAATAAAAATATACTTGAACTTGTTTAACAGGATTATCAGAAGAGGTAGATGAACCTCCAGAATGTTGAAGATTTTGTTGAGAGTGACGAGTCGTTTCTTGCAGAGGAGGTAGGAAAGTAAATTCACCAGATTCATTCAAAGCTTGAGCTGAAAACAAATTTTTAAGTTTTTTTTAAATAAGAACATTTAAAGAGTACATGGTTTCGTTTGTAAATGTCCTTGCTTCTCTTGATTAGTTGGAGGCACTTGCTTACGTATTGATGTGTTTGGCTGGAAAGTAGTTTTTGTAGTTGTTGTTTGTGGCTAAATTTTAAGAATTAAAATATTTTAATAAAAAATTAAAATTAACCAAATGTCTGTCTGTAGAAGGAATTATTCGTTGATTTGTTCCAATAAAATATCCTTGTTGTTGTTGACCCACAATTCTGCCGGGTGATTTTGGATGATGAACAGGAGAAGAATTAATTTCTGAAGATAATTGGCGAGAAATATGTCGAGATGGAGAACCTCCTCCGTCAATATTAATTTCTTTAACAAAAAATGGATGGGTAAAGAATGCATCTGAAAAATAATAAAAATTGTTATAAAATTTAATGAATCTCAAATTTAATACCAAATTCCATTCGATCAGAAGGATTTCTTTTTAATAATCCCAAAAGTAGATTGGCCAAAAGAGGAGAACAAAAGTCAGGAATATTTGGCCTCAAATCAGTATGTCGCATATAATAATTTTTTAGTGCTTGAGGTGTTTGTGCCTAAAATAACAGAAAAAAGTTAATTTACAGATCATATATTTGTAGCGAAAAAATAGAGAAAAAATGTAAAAGGACAATTAGCCGAAGAAATCTCTGGAAAAAAATTTTGGACCAGTTGGGACAATTCTAAACAGGAGGACCAAATAGAAAAAACCCAAAATTATCTAGTAAAAAACAAACCAAAAAAGGAGCTTTTCCAGTTAAACATTGATAAATAATTGTTCCAATTGACCATAAATCCGCTTTAGCCCCATATTGATGTGACATAATAACTTCAGGTGCCATATACATTGGAGAACCACAAAGAGTTCCAGCCATAATGCCTTCAGGTAAAGAGCGAGCAAATCCAAAATCTGCCAATTTCACAATTAATTGATTAGGTTGTGGTGGATTTGGATGTCGAGGGTTGCACAATAAAATATTTTGAGGTTTCAGGTCTCTGTGTACAATAGCCTTCTTATTTAAAGCTTCCAATGCTTTTGCTAAAAAATTAAAAAAATAAAACTTAAAAAAATTAACAAAAAAACCTATTTGAGAGAAAAAGTGTTGAATAGTTAATTCATTTATTGTTTGTTTTCCAAATAAATATTCAGCCAAATCACCATGATTGCAATATTCCATAACCAAATAAACATGTGTTGGTGTTTCTACACATCGTAAAAGCGAAACTAAATTTTCATGTTGAAGCCCTTTCAATTCCTGAAGTATTTTGATTTCTTTTGTGAGCAAATTCTTCGCTTTAGATAAGTTCTTCTTTGCAATTGCTTTTATTGCTACTTCTTTATTTGTCTGAAAATTGATAATTTAATTTAAAACAAAAAGAAATAAATATAGGATGTAAAATATCATTAAGAATATTGGTCCTGTCGGAAAAATCGCCAAGCCCAAATATAAAAAAATAAGTTAATAAAACAAAGAAAAATCGTTTGGAAAAATAAATAACCCTGAAAGGATTCGAACCACGACCTATCGAAGAGTGTAGTCGACATCGGTATCCACTTGACCACAGGTGTTCTTAACACTAACTCAATTTTAAATGGCTTTGAACTTAATCAAAAGAGTCAAAAACTTATTGTTAAACAAACTATGCATGTACTAATTAAAAAGCAAAGTACAAGGAATTCTAACAGAAACCCAACAAAGATTTTGAATAAATGTACCCCAGTTCCGCAAAAAAAAAGATTAAAAAACAAAAAAAAACCTCTTTATGTCTGCCTTTATAAACAACAGCAAAAGCACCATGTCCAATAACTTCACCACCATAACAAAATCCATCAACTTCTTCCATTTTATTTGAATTTTTATTATTTTTAAAATTATTTAATAGCATATAAAGAAATTGAAGAATTTATTTCATTAACTGAAAAATTAAAAGAAAATTTATTTTAACGGATTAAATTGGACAAAACGCGCCAAAAATTGGAACAAAACAAAAAAATATGTGAAAAGTTTAAACAGGAAATAAATTATTAAACAAAAATTTTTAAACAACTTTTATAAGTAAACTCAATTTGCCGAATTTTAAAAAGAAGACAGAAACATATTCTCTAAGAATTTAGTAGTAGATATCCCTTGGGACAACAATCAATAAGAAAAGAGAAGAAGAAATATATAAAGACACTAAAAAGCTATATAAGAAGGAAAAGCCGCAAAACTCTTTTTAAAAATAAAAAGGGATTGCTTACATAACAAATAAATAAATATATAATATCCGGATTATATTACTTTACTTAATGATGAAGAAAAAAAAGTAAAAATATATATTAATCCGAAAGGATATTTGATATAAGTGCAATTGATTCTCACTCAAATATAAAACAAAAAAAAAGCGATGTAGATACTCTACTTTGAAGTATTTCTCTAATTAATATTGATTATGTCTAACATGTATGTAAAACATTAGTATTTAATACATCTCTTTCTCAGTACAAGTCAGAAAAGCATGGGACAAACGTGACGTCTTTCACTTAATTACATACGAAATAACAACTATACAAAACGTCCAAAAGAGAAAAATAAACCAAAATGTCCAAAAATGAGACAAAACGTTCACGGGGGTAAATTCGACAAAACATACAAAAGGAAAAATACGAAATGTCCAAAAAAGAGAAGATGACAAAATGCCAACAAGGGGAAAAGGCGACAAAAAGGAGAACAAAGTAAAAAATTTATGGAACTTGTAAATTTAAAGAATTTTTGCAGCAATTTCAATTCTTAGTTTCTAAATGGACATTCTGTCCCTAAAAACTTTTCTAGCGCATTAGAAAGAATTAAAAAAATATTCTCTCCCTTCTCAACGTGCTGCATAAATAAAAGCTTATGTAAAATATGTAAAAACAATGCCTAGCAATTTATAATAAATATAAAGCTCTGCCAGTCGAGAAAATATAAATTTTACCAACTAGAAAAATTAAAAACATTGATTTTCCTGCACCGTCCAAAAATGTTTTTAGAATATTTAAAATAGAGAGAATCTTCTCGCTCTTTCTTAAAATAAAATAAAATATAGAATTTTTGCAAATAAATAACGGCGCGCTTTAAGAATATTTTTTATATAAATAAATAAAAATATAAATTTTTGTCAAAAACTGACAAAAATTAAAATTAAAAATATTGTACTGATAAAGAACAGAAATTAAATAAAACATAAAATATATTTATTAATTTATTGGATGATGAGAGAAAATTTTTTAACACAAAAAGAAAGAATAAAATACGTAAATAAATTTCAATTCTTATCTAACCCATTATTATTGCCAAACGGATTAAAATACATAATAATTGGTTTAAATTTAATTTTTCTCTTTTATTGTTATTGTTGTCCTTCTCGTTTATTGTTACATAAAAGTATAATACAGATGATTATTGCCAATAATTCAATAAAGATTAAAATTGTTAAAAATATTCCAATTGAAATAAAAATTAAATTAAAATATTTTAACAAAAGTTGTTGACAAGTTGGCTTTAAAAATTAAAAAAAGAAATATTAAAAAAAATAAAATAAATACTTGTCCAAATTCAATACATCTATAATTATATGTTGCTGTATTATCATCATCCCCACAGCAGGCAAACTAAATTAAAAATAATTTTAATAGCTTAATAAATAAAAAATAAACCCTTTCTTGTATCACAACTGCATCTTGCAAACTAAAATTAAAATTCTTAAAATAAATTTAAAAAATTGAAGAATACTTGTATTGCAAAGAAATGGAAAGATAATCAGATAGAAGAATATAAATCTAAATATGTTAAAAAATTATTAAATTAAAAATTAAAAAACAAAGATATAAATGACATAAACTTAAAAAACAAGCAAAAGAAAATGATTAACCGCGACGGGATTCGAACCCCGATAACATAATAAGTGCTGCCAGCATCACTACCAACTACACCACAACTTTTATTGTTAAAGATTAATTTAAAATTAGCTTTGTACTCAATTATTTAATTATTGACACCCGAAAACAAAATCAATTACAAAACTTAACCTTATCTTTAAGTATTGTAATCAAAAACAAAGCAGATACTTGAACAAAGATAAGCAATATTAACAACATACAAAGTAATCCATTAAAAGGTTTATTCTTAGTACAGCTTGAAATAATTCCAAATAAACCAGCCAAAAAAAGAAAAACACCAAAAATTAAAAAAATCCAAAAAAGAGCAAAATACTTTTTTAAAAAATAAAAAAAAAATAAAAAAAACATTAATTTATAAATCCAAACTGTTTGTCGAAATATTATTTTTGTATCAATTAGTTCTGGTGGACCCATTGAAGGATCAGAAAATAATATTTGTCTTAACTTTAATTCAAAACTTTCATCAGAACGAAGCCAAAAAATAAAAGAAATAATTAAAATACCAATAAAAAATAATATTAAACTAATTAATTTTAATATTTTTTGTGAAAAATTGAAGCAAAATGAAGACATCTTTTTAAATAAATTTATTTAATAATTTTTAAATAATTTATAAATAAAACTCCAGATTGAGAAAGAAGGCGCAAAACCGTTGCCTTTAGCAATCGCCAACCATTTCCGGCTTGACTCTTTTTTATTACAAGGTTGGCAATATTTTTTTTCTACAAAAGCTTATGGATTAAAGTAATATTTTTGTTTTTTATTATTTTTTTATTGATAAATTTCTGGCAAAAAAATTTAAAAAATTTTTTATTTAATATTAGATGTTAGTCTAATTTGTATGTCAATTTACATTAAATCTCTTCATGAAGCTTTTAAGTAAAAAACGGAAAAGGAAAAGAAAAAACAAAACTTAATTTCTTTTGTTTTTGTTTTTTTATATTATCGTGATTTTATAAAGTTATTTTATTTTTTGTTTATCTTTTAGGGCGGCAAAATTAAATAAATAAATATTTACTTCTTATTTTTTTACTAAATTTATTTTCCCTTTGTTTTTTTAAATTCTCATTTCTTTAAATTCCCAAGAGTTTAAAGCAATGAAAAATGGGAAGTTAATGCCAACAAAAAATAAATATATTCATTTATTACAAAAAATATAAAATTAAAAAGAATTTTTTTAAATTGACCTTTCAAGTATTTAATAATAAATAAATAATTGTTCCTTTTTTTTAAAAAATTCTGCAACTTTTTATGAATTAATTAATCTCTCTCCTTTCGGATTATCCCTTTTCTTTATTTTTTTTTCAAAAATATTTAATTCGCTTGCCTTTTCTTTTTTCTCAGTATACCTACTTCTCACGAAAGCTTTACTTATAACTCTCTTTTTTCTTTGCATTTTTTAGCAATTTAATTATTGTTTGGCAAAAATATTGGTTTTTATTCCTAAATTTAGTTATGTGTTTCTTTTACCCACTTTTGTTATTTTTTCTCTCATTTATAGACGAAAGAAGTAATGAAATTGAGGGTGGTGCCAACAGAAGTACCCAAACAGATTAAATTATTAAAACAATTTTTTTTAAATATTTTAATAAAAACTAAATGCTTTAATAGTTGCAAAACAATTTCAGTTTTACTATAATATAATTTTAAGTACATAAAACTTATCAACACATTTTTTATATTTATTAAATTTTACAATTCCCAAACCTAATAAACGGTCAATTTATTTCTTTCATATTTTTATTGCATGAAAATGACATCATTTCGGTTGTCACATCCAAGTAAAGTGTCTTCTCTCATATCTACTAAAAAAGCAATGCGTGCTTTAACATCTTCATTCTCGTTTATTCAAATTACATATTAAAAGGAATCTATTTTTCCATTAGGTATTCCTTTACCAAGTAAAATAAAAAAGGATGCCTTTTATCCATTAGCCTCTCACATTTTTTTTTTCATTTTTCTCATAAAGCTAAAATTATATATCTTTAAAAAACTGTTTCTTTTAAATAATTAAATATCTTAATATTTACATTAAAAGACTGACTCTTTTATTTTATTTTAAAAAATATTCCTTAAATGTAACATAAGCTGGCTACAATATGTAAAATAATAAATTTATTTATTAAATATAATTTAATTTTAGCTAAAAACATATAAATAAACAAAACCCTCCAAAAAATAATAAAAAAAGATAAAGCCTCTACCTATTTACCACTTTTTTATTTTCATTTTATTGCTATTGAATGGATGTAATTTTACCTTTCACCTTTGCTTCACACCCGCGCCTTTTTTTATTTTTCTCTCATATTGCTTCTGTGCCGCTCATAACAATAAAAACTTTTTTTATTTTTCTAACAATTGCTTTGGCACAATTCCTTTTTTCTAAAAACTTTTCTAAACTTTCATCTCTTTTCCCAACTTTTTTTTGTAAATATATTACCCAAAGAAGAAATATGTTCTTCTAGTAGAAGAACATACTTCCCCCATTTATAAAATTTTTACAACAACTAAGCAGATTGACAACAACCACCTTCAAGATTTTTTTTACCTGTTTTAAAGGTTTTATTAAATTCGCGCAAAAGCTAAAAAAATAGAAAAAGAAAGATTTAATGAATGGATCACGTTCCAATCTTTTTTTATTTTTTTTATTTTTATACAATAAAAAAACTTTATCCCGTTTTTAAATAAAAATCCCTTTTCTCTAATAATCAATCCCTTTTCTCTAATATTTTATAAAAAATTTTCTCTGTTAAAAATTTATTAAAAAATTATTTTCAATGTCCGTTCGCAGAAAAACTCCCAAAACATCCAAAACAACTACAAAACAATTAAAATCTTCATTATCAGTTTCATCATTTAATCGTTCAAAATCATTTTCTGGACGTCCTCCTCTTTACAGAATTAAAACAATGGAGAATTTTGAACTTTATGAAACAACAGCAGGCATTCCTGGGATGAATTCATCTCCTTTAAGAGGCGGAGATTGGGCAGATTCACCTGGACCGGCTGACGGAATTAGAAGACAAGAACTTTGTTCTCGAGTTATGCTAACAATTACAGCAAAGTAAAAATTAAAGATTTTCTTTTCTCTTAAGAATCAAAGAAATTTATAGAGAACTTCGAGATTTAGACCCGGATGAATGTATTGACCCTTATTGTCGTGTTAGTGTTTGTGACTCTTCTAGTGCACCAAATCGGCAATGGGAATTTCTTGGACAAACAGAAGTTATTGGAAATACAGACACACCAGAATGGAGCACAAAAATATGTTTAACTTATTTTTTTGAAGAACAGGTAAAAGAAGAATTTTTTAAATAATTTTAATTTTTTAGCAAAGACTTCACTTTGAAGTTTTCGACAAAAATAAGGAAGGATTAAACCCTGCTGGTCGACTTTACCCTAAACGCATAGGACAATGTTCAATGTTATTACACGAACTCGTTAGTGCAAATATGAATAGACTGTCGAAGAATTTAATGTAAAAAATTTTTTTAAATTATTTTTAAATTATTTTTTAATTAAAGATTATTCAAAATAATTTTAAGCCAATTATGTTCCATATAAAAATGGAATTTTAAATGGTGCTATTTAAATATTTTCTTAAAAAGATTTTTTCTAAAGAATTAAATTGAGTGGGTGAAGAAAATAAGGAAGAAATCTATTAAAAATTAATAAAAAAATTTAAAAAAGAAAACCAAAGATTAAATGGACCAAAGATTAATTTAATAAAATAACTTCCGCCAAGTTTTTTTTAATTAAAAAATATTTTAAAATTAAATATTTAAATTTAATTAGAATTTAAAGGGAAGAAGGAGAGTTTACTGGAACATTAACGGTAGTAGCAGAAGAATTAAGTGAAGGACGACAAGAATCTGTTTACTTTGTTGTTAGTGGTCACAACCTTGATCGAAAAGATTTTCTGGGCAAATGTGATCCTTTCTTGAAGATTTGTCGAATTAATTTGGATAACACGTTTGAAAATAAATTTTTAATTTAATCAAATTTAAATAATTTTTAGACTTCAATTGGCATTTAGAACAAGATATCATGAGCAGAATTTAAATCCAAAATGGAAACCATTTGAAATATTAACTCAACAATTATGTTATGGTGACAAAGACAGACCTTTTCTTATTGAGGTTAAAATAAAAATAATTTTTTTGAATAAAAATTTAAATTAATTTTTTAGTGTTTCGATTGGGATCAAGATGGAAACCACGATTTAGTTGGCGCTTGTCAAACAACAGTAAATAGACTTCTTTGTGGATTAGACAAGGAATTACCGGTTATTTTAATTTAAATTTAATTTTAAAAATTAAAAAAAAAATTATTTTAAGTTAATTAACGAAAAGAAACTTAAAAAACACAAAAAATATGTTGATTCTGGACAAATTCATTTTCATCGAATTCACCTCTGGAATGATTACACTTTTTTAGATTTTATTCGAGGAGGGTGAGTTGAACAATTTCTTTACAATTTTTAAAATTAATTTTGTTTTTTTTTCTCAGAACAGAGTTGGATTTTACTGTGGCGGTGAGTTTCAAACAATTTATTTTTTTTAAACTTACAAAAAATATTTTTCAAGGTTGACTTCACAAAATCAAATTTGCCAATGCAAGATCATTCATCTCTCCATCGACGCGATCGAATGAATCAATACGAATTGGCAATTGGTGCAATTTTAGAAATTTGTCAGCATTACAGCAGAAGCAAAGTATTTATAGAAAAATTTTAATTTAAATATTTTTAGTTATTTAATGCCTACGGGTTTGGTGCTAGAATACCTTCTGTAGATGATAAAGTTCACTACAATTTTCCTTTGGTTAGCTTTTAATCATTTAAAGAATTTTAAAATTATTTTTAAAGAATTTGGAAACGAATGATCCTCGCTGCAAGGGGTAGAAGAGAATTTTTGTAAAAAGAAAATTATTTTAAATTTAGTGTTGATGGTGTTCTCGAGGCTTATAGCATTGCACAGTCTAAAGTTGAATTAAGGTCGATTTTTAAAAATATTTTTTAAATTTTTTAAAATTAGTGGCCCAACCGATTTTACCCCTACAATTCGATTAGCAGCAAGAAGAGCAGCTTCTTTACCCGAAAATGGATGCAAATATTGTGTACTACTAATAATAACAGATGGAGCTATAACCGATTTTGAACAAACAAAAGAGGAAATTATTAAAGTATTTTTTAAAAAATTTTAAAAAATCTAAAAAAATTCTAGGCCTCCTCATTGCCTTTATCAATAATTGTAGTTGGCGTTGGTTATGATACTTTTGATGAAATGAAAGTTTTGGACTCTGACAATCGACTTTTGTGTTCACACAAAAAATATGCAAAAAGAGATATTGTTCAAGTAAATTTTTTAAATTTTAAATTAAAAAAATTTATTTTTTAGTTTGTCCAAATTCGCAAATTTTTGCCTCCTCACCGGACTATGACTGAATTAGAATTGGCACAAGCAAAAGCTAAATTAGCAAAAGAAGTACTTTTTGAAGTTCCAGGACAACTAATTGGATACATGAAGGTTTTTTGATGAAAAATATTTTTTTAATTTTTTTTCTCAATTTTAGTCTAAAGGAATTTCTCCACGCGATCCTGATGATCCTTTCACTGAAATTGACCGACAAATATTAATTTCCCCGGCAGCTCATCGACTTCGTGATGCTTCTTTAGGGTCAGGAGTTAGTGCGCGTAGAAGTAGCAGTTTAAAAACAAACAAAGAAATACTGGCTGGAATACAACCGAGGCCGAGAAAATCTGGTAAGAATTTTTAAGAAAATTTTTCGGAGAACTTTTCTTAATTTTTATTAATTTTTAAGTGACTGCCCAATATTCTGGATCACCTCGTGCTCATCGACGATTATTACCAACACCACCAGCACAGGATGATAATTATAGTAATGAAAGTAATGGGGATGATGGGGGATTGAATGATAAAATGCAAAGAGCACATTTCTTTTAAAAATAATTTAAAATTTTTTTTTTAGTTTTTACTTAGTGATATTAATTTTTACGGCCACTCACTCAATTTTATATTATTTTAAAATTAATACTTAAAAGAAAATTTTAATTTTTACAATTTTAGCTTTATATTCTTACAATATTTTCCGAATTTTTGCCTTACAATAAATCGCGTTTTAAAAAATTAAAAAAATCAAAACTATCTCTTGAACTTCCACAATTAAAAAATTCTGCAGCCTACATACTTGATCTAATCTTATTTTTGATCTAATAACTATTCTTTTCATTACCAGCCTTAAATTTCAAGAGAAATCGGATCAGCAGTTGTTATTGTTTTCGTTACTCTCTCCTACGTTTTATCGTTTCTCTTTCCTAAAAACTCCATTTATTCCAAAGCAATTTTTATTGCTTTAAATTTCTCTTAAACTAGAACTAATAACTGTCTAAAAAATTAAATTAATTAATTGACAAATGGAATCTCGTTGCTCAAACTTCTCAGCCCAGATTTGCCGACATGGTGACTATCAACTCCGTCTGGCACGTTCATCAGCTTATGTACAGGCTAAAGTAGCTCCTAATTTAACTAAAAACTTGGTAAATTTTTGAAGAATTGTGGGGATTATTTGGGACAAAGTTTCATTGAAATTTTCAGCAAAAATGCCCAAAATGTCTTGTACTGGTTGATCAACGTCTCCATGCTAAATGCCCTTCTGATGGCCTTTATCAGCCGTATCAGTGGATTCTCGATCCAGAACGTTGGTATCTTTGAAAGAACGGGTGAGGAACATGCATATGAAGAGGAAGAGAAAATCGTTTCCGGAAAAGTAAAATAAAATTAAAATTTCATTTGATGTATTGATCTACATTTATATAAAATTTTCAATCAAAAAAATTCGATAAATTTTATTCTTCCTTTTTTTATTCAAAGGAAGCAACTGTCATGCATTTTCTAAAAATATCCGAACTTTTAAAAGGCTAGACAAGAACACAAACCTTAAGAAACTCTCCATGTTCAAGCATATCTCTAATGAACAAATATTTTATGTACTTTGTCAAATGCTTTAATAAAATCCTCTAGCTTTTTTACTTAATTTCTTTTCTTTTTGGAGAACTGAATGAAATCGCAACTGGCAAATCTTTTTATTTCCGCCCCCACGGATTCTCTCTTTTTTTACAGAACACATGGAAAATGTTAAATGAAGAGAATGTGAAATATGAGATGAAGCAAAGAGAAAATTAAAAATCCAAACATTTAAAAAAATAACGCCAAGTGTGCCTAATCACAAAATTAAAAGAATGATTTTTCTCATTGTTTAAACTTTTATTCTGACCTTTGAACATTTATTGGAATATATACCAGAATAACAATTTTTTAAACTTTCCCAACACAATTAAATCAGAAATTACTCTTAAAAATCTTAACAAATTTAGACATTTAAAATGTCAGACTATGCACTTGTTCGAACTCGCTCTGCCTTAGCTCTTTCTAGCTGTGCTCCTATAGGTTTAACTCGCACGTATTCAGTGCCTGATTTGTATGTTTTGTTAATCTACTTTGCTTTATTTGTCTTGTGAATTTAGATATAAGTCATCATTTTCTTCATATTACTACTATCCATATTATAGTTCAAGATATTGGGCAAGTTTTTGTTTAAACCAATTAAAAGACCTTTCCAACTTAATTTTTAGTATCCTTATCGCTATCTCGTAAGTTAACCTTGCTAAAATAAATTTACTTGTTTTAAAGAACACAATAAAAACTTTCGATTTAAGACTGATTCTTACTACAACTATTCTTGGCCATACACCTATAGAAGCTACTACTCATACCCATACAGCCGTTACTACTACCCTTACGGGTATTTCTATACTTAAAAATAAAACAATAAATTTTGTAGCTCTAGCTATTATGGCTACTATCCATACAGCTACTATAGCCGTTACAGAAGTTACTTGTGAGTGTCAATATATTAAATGAGAGAAAATAATAAAACTAATAAATTTTCAGAGATTACAGTTTGCCTTATTACTCGAGAAGGTTTTTAGAATTTAAAAAAAAATAAATAAAGCTTAAAAAAAGATGGTACGATCCTTACTATGATTCATACTTGGGCAGTTATCGCTATCGGAGCTGGCTTCTCGACAGTATCTATATTTGAAGGGCCTTTAAAAGTCTTCCCCGTTTGGCACAGGTATGGAGGATGGACTGCACAAAGGATTGACCCTATACCGCAACGGGGTCATTTTTTAATAAAAAATAAAATTAATTTTTCCTTCATTTTAGACCATCTCCTTTACACAATTAAATCGTAATTGGATTTCATCAACAAGCTGGTTCCAACGACACAAAGACTGGCGCCTTCTCTACCTTTGGGACAAGAATCTTTCAAACCCCGATTCACATAAACCAGAAATAAGGGATTATAAAGCTGAATGGGTGCCGGCGTTTAATCCCACGTAGAAACAGAAAAATAGAAGAAATAAAAAATAATAATTTTGTTAGTTAAATCACTGCCTTGTCCCTTTAACCCAAACACCTTTCTAATTATAAAATTACTTTGGGATCATAATAATCAGAATTTTGTATTTTTTCGATTCTGGAATTTTTAATTGATAAGTCGAAAAAGGTTGATAATTTAGAAACCAAAGTAAACAAAAATAAATAATCTATAAATTGTTTCTCCAAAAATCCTGTGCCAGAATAATAAAAAATTATTCGCTTCTTTTCTTTATTTTTTTTCCTAAAATTTATTTTAAATCTTGAACTCTTGCTGGAATTTATACGAGAGAGTTTGATTGCTAAAGAAAATCTTTTACCCTCCACATAAATATTAACAAACAAACACAAACAAACAAAAACAATTGGCTCCAAAAAGTTGACTCTTAAATAAAATCTATAAACAATTCTCTCCGTCATATGGTGTCAATATTTGAGTCAAATATTTAATTTTATTTTCTGAACGGCTTTTCCTCATTTTTTAACCAACAAATAAAAAATTTTAAATTCTCATTTTAGGTCAATAAAAATTATTTAATTACTTTAACATTTTAAAAAGCAAAAATGGCACTTGTTCGCACATATTCAGCTCTAGATCTGCCAAGCGCAGGTCCTTATTCTTTAACCCGTACTTATTCTGTGCCATCCTTTACAAGGTTAAACAAAAAAATTTAATCTTTTAATCATTATTTTAGTTACACCCCAGTATCATATTATTACCCTTACTATAGCTGGCGTTACTGGGTAAGTTATTTTTCAATTTCTTTTCAATATTTAAATTAAAGTACCCCTATCGCTATCGTGACTATTGGCTGGTTTGTAGAACTTTTTAAAACATTTTAAACAAATTTAATTCAGTCTGACTATTATTGGCATGATCGTTACTCTTCCTACTCGTATTATTCGCCACTTTATTATCGAAGTCTATTTCCGTATCGTCGTTATTACTACAGGTTATTAACTTATAAAATAAAATACAAAATCCATTTTTAGTGACTACATCTCAAACCCTTATTACTGGAATTATCCCTACAGCTATTGGAGCCGTTACAAAAGCTATCTGTTAATTACTAATTTTTAAATACTTTCTAAATTATTTAACATTTTTAGCTACGATTATGACTGGCCGTACTACTACAGACGGTATAATTAAAAATTCTCTCCTTATTTTTCATTGTTTTACAGCTGGTACAGTCCCTCCTACTATTTTTGAGTAAGAAAACGAACAGAAAATGTACAAAAGTCGAGAATTCAGAGAAGAAGTAACAGACATTATTTTGCAGAAAATTATCAATCATTATCATTATTTGTAGAATAAAAAATAAAGCACATAAAGCATTATTTAAAATATACAAAAACTATTCAGAAACACCTAACACAAAGAATAAAAATTTTGCAAAACTCCAAAAAATTAAAAAAATCATTAAATAGATACAAATAAAAATATCTATTTCATTTTTAGCGTGCCAAAAGCAAAAATTATAAAAAAAAATAACAAAAAATACAAAACGTTAGCATAAATTATTTATATTTTTTCCTATTTCATTCATTTACTGCTTTACATTTTTAATGAGTTTTGGATTATGACGCCATTCTCTCTCTAATAGCCTCAAAGAATTGGCCAAAATAAGATTTTAAAACCATTGGATAGAGAATTAAAAGATTAAATTTTCTCTAAAAAATTTTAAATGAAACTAAATTTCAAGTGAGTTAACCAAAACATAAAATTTTAAAAGTAATTTATTTTAGGCAATTCTCTATCCATTTAAATAAAAATTGCTTAACAATCTTCACTAGAATTTGCACCTTTATAACTAATTTGACCTTCACTCGACTGTCACCTATTTCTCTTGTACTTATACTTACTCTCCTTTTTTTGCTTCCTACCAAACGAAATAAATCTCATTTTAGCTTCTTTTAAAAAGAAAAAATTCATTAAAACACATACATATCCGTTCATACTTTTCTTATTTTTCTTTTTTGGCATTTCCTCTATTTTTTATTTTATGCCACATAGTAAAAAGAAAGGGAAATGGCTGGGAAAAATGAGAAGAAAAATGCGAAGAATGAAGAAAAAGCATGAAAATAAAATATTTGATTAGCAGCCATAAACGTAAATTCTTTCTCGTTTTTCTCATCCACCTACTCAACCATTCACACGCAAACACTCGGCGGAAACAACAAAAAATAGCTAGAAAAAAAGGCTGGGAAGCGCGCCTTTTACTCTCAAACATTTCTCAAAAGCACAAAAATTTATAACCTTTTCGCGAACTTTTTAACTTTCTTTTTTAATCAAAAACTCAATTAAAGAACACACAATTTATTTTAGAATAACTGACCCACCTACATGCTTCCAAGTAGCAATAGCAGCAATGACCATCTTCTACATCTTTCATCACAAATTCCAAGCGCTGTTGTCAGTTGCACAGGCAAGAAGGTTGGTGGTTCTCTAAATTGTTTAGAAATTTATTAAAAAAACTAAATTTTTACTTATTTCCAGGCCTTAACAGATCTTTTATTGACAAAAGTGTTATTTATGATTGCTTACCCAAGCATTTTTGTTGTCGGCACTGTTGGGAACTTGCTTGTTGTTTGGGTTGTTGTCAGTTGTAAGGTAGAACATTTAAAATTAATTAAATCTAAAGTTTAAAATAATTTAGAAGATGCAGACTGTCACTAACGGTTAGAGAGAAAAAGTTACATAATGTAAAACTTTTAAAAACCGGAAATGGACAAAAGAGTCTCGACCACAAGAGTCTTGACTATTAAAATTTTAATTATATTTTTAAAGTTGTTGATTGTTGTTTTTTTTCTTTTACAGTATTTATCGCAAACTTGGCAGTTTCTGATCTCTTGGTTTGCTTCAGTTCTATATGGTTAACTCCTTCATATACATACATTGGACACTGGATTTGGGGTGGTTGGCTTTGTTATTCCTTGCCTTTGTTCCAAGGCGCATCAATTTTTATTTCTTCACTTTCATTAACAGCCATTGCATTAGATAGATATTGGGTATGATTATAAATATGATTAAAAGATATTTTTTGTTTATTTTAGGTTATCTGTTTGGCACCACCAAATAGGAGCGCTACACAAATGCATACTTCTAAACAGGTTTTTGTTCAGAAAGATATTCTATGTAGCCCACGCTCAAATTATGTAGTCTACACTTAAATACATAGCCTGTTCTTATTTGTAGCTCGCTTAGATAAATATACGGCAACTAACTCTCATAAATGTAGCCCTTTTCAAAAATTGTAGCCTCCAAAATTTAAGCGTAGTCTACATATTTTGAATGTTCACTATAAATTACTTTGCTTTTTAAAATTAAAGGTCTGCATCGCTGTGATTTGCCTCATTTGGTGTGTATCTATTCTTCTCGCCTTGCCTTACGCTGTTCACATGAGAATTGCTCAAGGTATTCAATTACTATATTTTTATTTAAAAATTTTTTTTAAAAATTTAAGTTCAATGGCCATGTCATTTTTCTCTTTGTGTTGAAGATTGGGTTGATTTGGAAGATTTAAGAAGTGTTTATGGAGTTATTACTGCTATATTACAAGTATTCCTTTTTAAATTAAATATTCCAATTAAAATTTTTATAAAATTAAGTTTGTTCTTCCTTTTGCAATTATTGGTAGAAGTTATCGTCTTATTTGGCGTTTTATTGAAACAAGACGCGCTCAACTCTTAAGGCCTATTAGTGAGGCACAAATGAATAGAAAACAAAGATTACTTAGAATGCTTGTTAGAATGGTTTATTTTAATTATTTTTTTTTTCAGTTTTAAAAAATTTTTTTTAAAGGTCTTGGTTTTTGGATGTTGCTGGCTACCCTTTAACATACTCAACCTGCTGAGGGATCTTAGAATGGATGCTTGGCTTAAGGTTTAGCTTTTTTAAGTTTTGAATTTAATTTGATCTAACTTTTTAAGCCTTATTTCTCTTTCCTTTTTCTACTTGCCCATCTACTTTCAATGGTTGTGCCTGCAGCAAATCCTCTGTTATATGCGTGGATGAATAGCGCCTTCAGAGAATCATTCCTTCGAGCACTTCCTCTTGGTGGAAGATTAAGGAAGAAGTTGGAAATGATGGAAATTGGAACTGTTGGGACGGGATATATTGGAGGAACAAGTTCTGAAGGAAGGGGAGGAAGAGAAGAATTTCATACGGATAATTCACAACAGCAACAACAATTAATTAGTAGAAGATCTCATGAATTTAGAAATCAAAGGTTTTATTTTTAAAATAAATTTATTGAAAAATAATTTTTATTCAAAGAATCTCTTCAACAATTTCACTTCGTTACCATCCAATCTCTCCAATGCTCACAATTGAAGATGGAAATGGCTGATGAATATGCTAGGATCGTTGGGGTATTTTTCTTTAATAAAATACTTCCACAATAATTTTTTTCAAAATTTGAAAAATGTTTTTAAAAATGGGGAAAATAAAAATTTTACAAAATAAAATTTGCGCGATTTTTAATTTACGCTGCATTTCCTCTACTCTCATTTTCTCTCTCTCTCTTCATTCATTCTTTCTCTTCCTCATCTTAAGCCCAAGAGTACATATATCGTCTAGCTCCATATTTACCAGCTGGTGGATACACTTCATTCCAATCTCTCTCTTTTCGTCCAAGTGCCCATGGAGTTATCCAATTCTTGTCCAAATATGCAAAAGAAACTAATCCTTGTCGATACATGTCGATGGCTTGTTTTTGGTTTTTTCCATCCAAAATGTATGGTTTCCAAGAGTTCCACAATGGACGGTCGTAATTTGGATCACGATGCCGACGCCAATACTGAGAATTTTTAAATTATTTTTGTAAAATTTTAAAGAGTTTAAAAACCTTTGGTTCAAGATAATCAGAATAGAATTTGTAACGCGACCAAAAGTTGGGGTAGTCTAGTCCTAGAGAATCAGGAATTGGGTCAGTGTTCATGTAGCGACGAGCTGTGAATTTTTGTTTTCTTGTAAATCAATGTACTACCTGAAAAGCGTCTATCAACCCAGAAAAGTGGTGAATGATGACTTGTATCTGTTATCTGCGCTTCTAGCTTAAAGAGAAAATTTGTTTTTAAAATTTTTTATCGCCCCCTTAAGCTTCTGTTTTTCTTCAACAGATCTAATTTAAGGAACCTTTGTAAATAAAAGAAAATAGATAAAGTAGAAAATAAATATACACCAATTGTTTAGCTAAAAATATTGGAATTGCTAGAAAGAGAAGATTTGATTTTTTCAAGCTTTATTTTTTTTATTTTCTTCTAGATCAATTTTTAGACAAAACAGCAGTTTTTATCTCTATTTTAACACTTGTTGTATTTTTATGATTTTTCTTGAGTATTATACTTGAAATTAATCCCTACCGGATTCCAATCACGTCTGTATTTGTAAAGAGTTCCTGGTCTGAATGCATCAGAAACATGCATATTGTGCAAATTTGGGACAGAAGAAACTCTTAAAGAAGGAGTATGAATTTTAAGAGAATTACAAAACTACTAACCTACTCAATGTTGGAACCATAGCTTCACCCGAATGCATGTCCCTCGCGCGTGGATATAAAATATAAGAATTTGAGCGAACTACAGGAAAGTTGCTCATTTTTATTCTAAAATTGAATTATTTTTGTGAAAGGCGAATGATCAACAATTAAATTTAGTCTGGTTATTTTAGTTCAAAAGGGCTTTACTAATTATTATATAATGTTTGTGTTTTTAAAGTAAAGTTGTAAATAAAAGACAAAAGAATAGAGAAGGTAAAAAAGTTTTGTGTTTCACCATTTGTTGGAAATAGAAGAAAGATTTTTTAGAAAGAGGGAAAAATAAAAAAAAATGAAAAAGCTGATCGTGGTGAGATTGCGTGGGTTGTTAGATGTCCAATGAAAAAAAAATTAAAAAGAAAATAGTGTTTAGAGAGAAAATAAAGTTTTTAAAAATATTAAAAATGTAAAAATAATTTTTAAAAATATTTAGCACTTTAAAAAGCTGTGAAAAATAAACAAGCAAAAACTAATAAAAAAAATTTTATTTTGAAAACTTATATAAAAAATTTTTAAAAAATTATCTTTGTTCTTTTCTCTTCAATAAACATCATTATAAAGCAAATGTGAATTGTAGCGTTTCCAGAAGCGTTGAATATAGGGAGAATCACCAGTATGGGGGTCATATAAGCGACGATAGAGAGGAGCATAATCATCTTCTGAATCATACCTGGAATTGTTTAAATTAATTTTTAAATGCTTTAAAATTGTTTTAATTTACCAATAGCCTTTAGAACGTCCCCAATAGACGTGTGGTGTATTCCAAGTGCATGGGAACGTAATGTGATGACTGAGAAATATTTTTAAATAATTTTTTAAATTTATTCATCTACCTAGCATAATGTCGTTTATATGGTTGTGTTCCTTTGTAGAGAGGAGAAAAATAATAATATTTATCCCACCAATGATTGTCCATCAAATATGAAGGTCTATAATAACGAGGTTGTTCTCCAATGTCTCTATAGAAGGTGTGAGACCATAAAGGTGTTGAATCATTGTGAACTAAAAATGAGCGAGCAGGTGTAAATCGTTCGATTGAACGTTCGTATTTGTTTACATCATAAAGTGAAGAAGAACGAGCTAACTAAAAATTTGTTTATAAAGTTCTGATAATTATTAAAAAAATTCTGAAACCGATGGATTTGCTCGACGTTCAAGTTCGCTCATCTTTGCAACAGAATAAGAACGGGTTAAAATTGGTGAAAAAGCCATTTTTTAATTTTTAATATTTATTTTTATTTATTTTTACTTCAAAGAATGCTTTGTATTTACTAAATAAAAAGAATTACACTTAAGAAAAGTAAGAAAATGGATATCATAACAGAGAAAAATAAATTTAGTAAATAGTGTAAAACAAATGCTTTTTAAATAAATATATCCCAACATGATTGGAATGTTTTGATGCTAAAACATAACAAAAATAGTTAGTCAATATTTTATTAGCTAAAGTTTTATTGAAGAGATGAGTGCTTATGCTTTAGGAAGTTCTCCGTCTGCTCCTATAATTCGTGTTAAGCCTGTGCAGCTTCGTCCACGCACTTTGGTGATTAATTTAAAAATTATTTGATCATTAAACTTTAAAAATAGGCTGACTTAAGCAACACATTTTCTGTTGGTTTTACTTCTCCAATTGAAAATACAGCAGCCACCTATAAACTTCGCTCTTTTCCCTACAGAACTTTTCGTCAATCTAGATTGGTTTATTTAATTAAGATGGAAATAATAAATATTTTGTCTAATTATTCAGGATGATATTACATATCCTGACGATTATTTTCACTTTTCTGGGAAGTACAGACCTTTGCCTTTGTATGAACGTTATGATCGTTTGTAAGAATTTTTACTATTTTTGAAAAAATAGTTTTTGTATTTTAGAGATTACAAAAAAGTTCCCTACACGTATTGGTCTAAAGCTTATTGTGACTGTTTGTAAGTTTTCTTTGTATTTTTGTCTGTCTGAAATTTGTTTTTCCTTTGTTTTGCCTTTGTATTTTTTATTATTCTCAGATATGTTTCTGATCAGCCAGATAATTATAGACGAATATATGAACCTTTTAGAGATGATTATTCCTATAAAGTTTGGAGTGCTCCTAGAAGAATGCTTCTTAAAGATATTTAGGAAAAGAAAATTTTTTAAATTTATTTAAAAATATTTTTGTTAAAATATAACTAAATTTAATTCATTTTAATAATTTTTCTCTTTTCTCGTCTTTAAATTTCAAAATAATTCAAATCATATTCTTTTGAATAAAAAGAAGGATTTGCGTAGTCATAACTTTAAATAATTAATTGATATTAATATTTTTATAATTTAATTTCTTACATATAACCACGATAACGGGCCCAATAAGGGTATGGATAGCTAAAATAATTTAATTAATTAAAAAATTTATTTTAAAAAATTACTTCCAGTAATGATTATTTGCAATATAATCACTAAAAAATTAAAAAAAAATTTTTTAAATAAAAATTAAATTAATTTATTTACACATTCGGTTTATTTTTCCCAAAAAGTTCGCGTTTGTGTAGTGGAGAATGTAAACTATGTGGATCATGCCAATACATTTCATGCTAAAAAATATTTCTTTTTAGATTTTTAAATTAAAATCAAACAGAATAAGGATCAGATAAATATCGATAGGGCCAATAAGAATGCCAATTTGCAAAATTTAACAAAGACCACACAGGTTTTGCATTTAATAATTTTAATGATAAATCATCAGTTGAAGAAACTGGCACAATACGTCGAGGCAACTAATAAAATTTAATTTTGTATTTTTTCTGATTTTTCTAGTTTTGTATTTTTTCGTTTCACCTCCGGCAATCGTCGAATATTTTTCTCCATTTGATCAGGTCTGAGTACAGGTCCACCATGCATCACTGCATAAGCGGCACACATTTTTAATTTTAAATAATTTTAAATTATTTTTCTAAATTTTTTGAGATTTTAAAAAAATATTTAAAGACAATCAACAAATTATTTTATAAATTTTTAGTCTTTTTATTGTTTACAAACTATATTTTCTATTCAATTTATTGCTTTATATTTTTTCTTGAACAAATGCTCTCTACATCTTAAAAATAAACAACTGTTTTTTAAACTTTTTATTTACTTTTATTATTTCTCCTCAGTTTATTCTCTTAAAAATTTTAACAAAAAAATTTAAAAGCAGAAATTTTTAAAATTGGAGAAAAAGAAAAGATTAAAAAGAGATTTAGGGATTAAATAAATCTGTGGGGTTAGAAATATTTGTTTAATTAAAAAAAATACTCAAAATTTGTTGAGTATTTAAGATTTATTTTTGAATATTTTTAGAGAAAGATTAATAAAATGAAAGAATTGAATTTTAATATAATTTAGCCAAAATAATCATCAATTGGATTAAAATAGCGTCGATAAAATGCTGGGTGATTTCTATCATAACTAAAAAATAATTTTAAAAAATTATTTTATATTTAATTACCCATATCCATTATAACGAGCCCAATAGCTGTAAATATGGGAGCCATATTCACTGGAAAATTAAGGGGATTTATTTAATTTTCTTAAAAAGTTCACCTTCCAAAAGGTCGCTGGGGAATACTTGTTCGATTATATAGTGGAGAAAAGAAATAGTACTGATCGCGCCAATAATGTTCAGCCTTTGAATTTAATTTATTTAATATTCTTAATTTTCTAATTTTTTTTATTATTTTTCTGCTTGTGTATTTCTGTTTCTTCTATTTTTCTATTTGTTTTTTCATACCATTTGTTTGTTTCGTTCAAATTTAAAAGGTGCTGGGTTTCGGTATCTCAGTGGTCGTTCATACTTTTCAGAAAGCCATAAAGGTCGATGACGGTCATAAGGTCTATAATTGCCTGTTACATCTTGTACAGATTCAGAACGGGGAATCTTAAAGAATTCTTAAAATATTTAATTTTATAAAACCTTTTGTAATGTTGGCCAAAAACTTGAAGAACTTTTGGCACGGCACAAAGATGTTGAAAAATCTCTCCATGGTTCATAAGCGTAGAGAAGCATGGATAAAAGAGGGAGAGATTTTTGCAGACAAAAGTGATTTAAGTAAAACTTGAAGAGGAGGGGAATTGGAAGGGGAAGGTTTAGAAAAGAAGGATAAGTTTAAGAAAAAACAGGTGATTTACAAAGATATGTTTTAGTAAATAAGCAAAAAAACGAGGAAAAAGTTTTAGCCTTAAAAAACTAGGTGCCAAAATATAGAAATTTTTTAAATTTTATTTTATCCTTGTTTATAATTAAAAACAAATCTCTAAATTATTTAAAAATATTTAAAAATTACAAAGAATTTATCTTTTATTTTATTTTTAATTTTCTCATCATCTTCTTTAACTATAGTTGTCTATCAAATTTGCATGATAAGCAGACATATCATAAAAAGGATTGTACCTTTAAATGATTAAATATAATTTAAAATAATAATTTTATTTTTCCCACCAACGCTTGTAATGAAACCATTCAAGATAATCAAACCTTAAAATCGAAAATAATTTTTATCAAAAAATCCCTTTCTAAAAATTACCAAGCGCCTTTATATTGTGCCCAATGGGTGTCATATTTAAAAGGTGTCAAATCTCTGCAGGGAGTGGCATATCGGTGTGGATGTAAATTGTAATAATATTGAGGAGAAAAGTAAAAATAAGCATTGCCTCGGTGGGGGAACTGTATTTTTTAATTTTTATATTTAAATAATAATCTGAGTGACTTGATCGTTCCTGTACCACTGCGGTTTGTAACGATCTGATTGACGAACATGCACTGTTAGGTCAGGAACAGTCCTGGTACGAGCCAGGTAGCCTTGACCTTCGGGGAAACCTTGCAATGACAGCTAGAAAAGGTTAAAACTTTTATTCGACGGACCTCTAGTGACCCAACAATAAACTTACGAAGGTAGTTGGACGAACTTGGGCCATATTTTTGTTGAATTTATTGACAAAGATTAAAAATTTTGGAATAAGAACATATGAAGTGAGGGGGCGTAGAATTAAAGGGAGTTGGTTTGAAATGAATGAGAGAATTTGGGAAGATTTATAAGCAAAAAATAAAGCAAAAACAGGTGTGAGAAACAAGCGAACAGATGGATTAGTAAAAACATGAAAACAAGCATATTCTTAGTAAATTAAAATACACTCCTACTAGGTGTGTCTGGTGGTGAAGCATCTAATATGTAATGGACGAAGGTCGCTAGTTCGAGTCCAGGCGGGGTTTTTTTGAGATTTTTTATTTAAAAAAATTAAAATATTTTTAAATCTTTTTTTTAAATTTTTTGAAATTTTCCACAATTTTTAATATTCCCTCGTAAATTAACTGTTTTCAGACTCTAAAGTTCAATAAATAAAAAATAATTTTTTTCGTAAACATTTGTGGCGTTTTGTCTTTTTTTTTTTCTTTATTATGTCTAACGCTCTCATCCTTTAGTTTACTCTTTAGTCAACTTCCGATTTTCTTCGATTTTTTACATTGCACTTTTTTTCTATTCTTCACCTGTTTTACTAAATTTATTTAAGGAAAATTAAACTTTAGTATTATGGCTTCTACAGAATTAGTTAATTTTGCTGGTTTGTCATTCTTATGTGAAAAGCTTCGCTTGGAATCTCTTCTTATTAAACACGAAAAGGCAACATTGGAGGATTTAAATAGAAAAGTATTTTTTGATTGTTTTTTGTTTATATTTACATTTTTAAGGTAATTAATGAATATAATAATATTTGTAAACAAATATGGATTTATAGACATCAACAGGTTTTTTTGTTGTCAGTTTTAAATTAATATTTTCTTTTTTTTTAGGAAATTCTAAATCAATTAATTAATTCCGATCTTAATGTTTCTCCAGAGAATTGTTGCCAACTTTTTAATCATTTATATTCTTCAAATTTTGTTGAGGCCTACAAAATTTTGAATCAATATGCTGCTGAAATTGTTCAAATTTATAAAATCTTGGCATTTGCTCCTAGAGCTGTTTCTATGTTTTTAAATGCTACAGAAAAGATTACAGCATCTAATATTAATGTGTGTTTATGGGAATTTGGTCTTTTTTCTTTCGGAGATTTAATAACCTAGGAGCATCACAAATCCACTTGGGGCATCCCACGTCCACAATTTTAAATTTTTTCATTTTTTCATTTTTCTCATTTTAATTTTTCAGTATTCAATAGATGAACTATGTTCTTGTGTATTTAATGTAATTTATGGTTCTTGCTTTTTCCCAAAAGATGAAAAGAATATGTTAGAATTACTTGGGCATTTAATTAATCTACAAATTGTACAGAATCCGGATCCACGCAAAATTCTCAGAAAAGGAAATTCTGTATTTTCTAGAATGTATAAATTTTTCAGTGAATCTCTTTTATCAACAAAGGTTTTTAAATGAGTTTTATTAAGATTTTTGATTTTTTAGATTTTTCTTACTGCTGCCCTTCACGAACCAATAATGTTTCTTCTTAGTCAAGATGGTTTAACATAAATATTTTAATTTTATTTAAAATTATTTTTAGAACTCTTTTTGGATATTGACCCGTCAAAATCGCCAATTCGAATACCTGCAGCTGAAAGACGTCAACGATTTGGTCCAGATGAAAATTCAAAATCTTATAAAGAAAAATTGGCACAACACAGACGAGTTATTGTTGACAAATTGGTTTTGGTTGTTGAAACTTTTATTAATTGTTTGTTTTTTATCTTATAAATTAATTTATATTTATTTTTCTAGCAATATTAAATGCAATGCCAATATTCCCAAAAAGTATAATTTGGTTAGTTGATCAAATGCATACAGCAATGATCGAAAGAAAATTGGTTAGCAATGATGAAGCTGCTTTAATTTGCACAGACCTTATCTTTACTTATTTTATTTGTTCTGCTGTTATACATCCAGAACCGCTTGGAATTATATCTGACACTCCTATTAGGTTTGATTTATTTGATGTTTTCTCTTAAAGAAATCTGTTTTTTTACTTTTTAGTTATATTGCTCGTTTCAATTTAATGCAAGTTGGACAACTTTTACAATCATTAGCAATACTTCCATATGAGCAACGTTTTCCTTCTTATTTTAATGAAATTCTTTCTCATTTGGATAAAGTTTGTTTTTTCGTGAATTTTTAAATAATCCTATTTTTTTAAAAAGAATTCAATGACAAAAGTTATGAATACAGTCTTACAAACTGGATCAGCTTCAATTGAAACTATTTTTCCAACGCAAATAGCCGATTCTAAAGGAAATGAAGTTTTTAGACGTACAACATTTGTTGCTTCTCTTAATGAGATTAATATTTTGGTTTGGAAATTTTTTATATCTTTCCTCTTTAAATTTAATTTTCCAGCAATATTATCTAAAATCGCCAGCATTGGAAGAAATCAATGATGCAGCTTTATTAAAAAATTTAAAATTATTATTAAAAAGATTGCCAGAACAATTCAATGAAAAAATTAAATTTTATATGGGATTAACTTCACCTGAAAAAGAACAACAACAAACACACCAATCAACTTCTTCGTCGACTCGTTTAAGAAATTTTGCAGATAAAGGTAAATTGGTTGTTTTTATTTTCATCATTTTTTAAAATTTCAGTTCAAAATGCTGCTTCTAAAGGTCATCAAAGATTAATTCAAACGACATCAGTTTCTAATTTTAAAAATTCAGATCAGCAAAATTTAACAAATTCCTTGTCTGTTAATGTTTTGGTAAATGAAAATAATAATTCTACTTCAATTACCAACAATAATCAGCAAAAACAGCAAAATCAAAATGTCAATTTGACAAATGAGAAATTAAATCAGGTAATTTTTTTAAAGTTTTTTGATTGGTGGGATGGATCTCTTTAGAGTAATTTTTTAATTTAAAATTTTCTTTTCAATTTTAGGATGTATTAATCTTCGAAATTCCTGATAGTTATGAACCAATAGGAACAGCATCTGAAGAGGAAGTTTTAAAATTAAACTTTCGATTGGAGTCAAAAAAGTGTAATGGTCAAAAAAGAACAAGATTTTTAGCTGCAACTGATAGCGTTGGTTTGTTTTTTTATTATTTTAAATTTTCAATTTTTAAAATTCTTTAAGTTTCTGATAGAACAAATACAGATGTTATAAGTGATGATGATGAAGAAGATGACCAAGAAGAAGAAGAGGAGGGTGTGGATGATACTTCTTCGAGTTCTTCAAATGGAAATGCTGAAGTATTTTTAATCGATTTCTTTTATTTTTTAAAAATTCTTTTTCTAGGAGGCAGAAGATGTTGCTGTTTTACCTGACAATTTTTCTGATGTAGTCCCAATTAGTGCAAATGTTTCTAGACGTGGATCACCCAGCTTAAGTGGAAGTAAACTTTCTGGTAGAGAAACTCCATTTTCTAACCATGCAATGGAACAAAATAATGGTTTTTTTTAAATTTTAATATTTAACAAAATATTCTTTAAAAGATCCTTCGATAGTTGGAAATTCTTCATCTACAATTCCAACATTTTCAAATACTCTTCCTCAAGAAACTAATAGAAGAACGCTTCCTTATCTGCCTGTTACTGTTAGAAAACAAAATTCTGAAGGTTTAGAAGAAAAATTTGGTAAATTTGGTCTTCCACCACAAATCGACAGTACTCGAAATCGTAAGAAATATTTAAGTTTTCTTGTGTTTTATAAGATTTTTTAATTAAAAACATTTTTTAAGTTGATGAAACAATTTCTCTTGTCAGCGACAATTGGTCAACTGATGTCGTTGCTTCTGATAATGAAGCAGCAATGATTGAATTAAAAAATGCTGTAGATGCTTCTTCTTCTTCAATATCATCAATTCAACAACAACAAAATCAATTTCCTCAAAATATTTTTCAAAATAATTCAATAAATAAATTCCAACTATCTTCATTAAATCAATCAAAACATTTAAATAATTTAACAAATTTTTCTTCAAATTTGGCTTCCTCTTCAATTGTTACTGCACCTATTGCTGTTTTAAATCCAGCAAATGCTTTGACTAATTTAGTTGCAACTCCAAATGTTGCTTCTTCATCAAATGATGTTTTTAAATTATTATTTTTTATTTTGTTGTTTTTTAGGTTCCAAATAATGATGATGAAGAGAATAAACTTCCTTATTTTGATCAAAATAATATAACAACATGCCGCGCCTTTTTGGATGCTAAAAGGAAACTTAGATTAGTTTTAAGCAATACTACAACACTTCCTAAAAGTTTAGATTTATTAAATTATAAAGAATCATCTAAACATCAAACAACATCAAATGGTGATGTTGGAGATTCTTCTACAAAGTATATTTTTTTATTTGGAGATTGTTGACCTTAATTAATATTTTAACTTCGCCTGCTTTGATACATTATTTTTTAAATATATTTTTAGGAAAATAGCTGATGCTGAAGTTAAAGCTCTTCAACAAATGCTTCATCTATTTTTGGCTGATTCTATCAACAGCCGAGATCGAAAACAAGCAGCACAAATACGTGAAGTTCAACGTTGTTTAGCTATTTTTGACAATAAAGGAATTTCTACATTACTAAAAAAATTAAAAAGAGAACAACGCCAAAGACTTTCTTACACACTTTATTTACAACAATCTCAATCTACATTATTACAATTCAAGTATTGTTTGGAAAAAATGAACAACCGATTTTGTAGAAATATTGAATTAACATCTGAATGTTTAGTTGAAATGTTAGTTAGATTTCATCTTCAAAAAGAGGATTTGTTTTTGAGACAATTTGTCCAAAATTTTCAGAATTTACATGTTCAGGTTTATTTTTTTATTAAAAATATTTCTATCGTTCCAAAAATGTTGCTCTAAAAATTTTACTCAAAAAACTTAAAAAATCTTCATTAAATTTAAAAATCGTCACTTGGATTCGAACTTTTATGCCCTTCGATTGTCATTTATACTACACAAACTTAACCCACTTCACCACAGAATTCGATAGCTCTGTTTTTTATATTCTTTTCACCTTTGTTATAGGATGAGAAAGTAGAATTAGTTCAATCAACTCTTCGGGTTCTTTGTGATCAACTTATAGTAGATCCAATTTGGCATTTTGCAACAGCAGAAAATTTAGATTATGCAAGAACATGTATGGAACGTTCTTTAATGGCTCAAATTTATGTTTATGCTTTATTTCCAAATGCTGATGCAGATTATTACCGTGATGAGTATGAAAAATTATTTTTTAATTTATTTCTATGAATTTTATTTCTTAGAGTTCTTTCAAAATCAATTCGTCAACTTTCTTCTTTACTTTCTGTTGATCATACAGATCTTGCTATTCCCAAGGTTTTTATTTTATTTTTAAATTAATTTTTAAAATTTTAGTGTCTTCATGCAGAATGCCCATGGTCTTCAGCACAGGCTGAATTAAATATTATTAATGCATATAAATCGCCTCGTGACAAAATGGTTTTTAAAATTTATTTTAAATATTTATTAATTTATTATTTTTAAGAATTGTATTTCTCGTTGTTGTGAGACAATAGAAAATTTGATTGTTCTCTCTGCTGGACGTGTAACTTCATCTGCTGACGATATTTTACCTATTCTTGTTTTTGTTATTATAAAGGTTTTTTTTTAAATTTTTATTGAAATTTTTTAAATTTTCTCCATATTTAGGCAAATCCTCATGCTCTTCTTTCCAATCTCCAATTTATTGATAGTTTTTATGCCAGTAGAATGCAAGGAAGTGAAGCTTATTGGTGGACACAATTTAATTCAGCAGTTGAATTTTTGAAGACTTTACTTAATAAATTATGCAATAAATAACCCAAACAAAAAAGTATTTCCCATTTTTCTTTTTAATCTTATAGACAAACATAGTTAGTTATTTATTTCCAAAAAAGGGGAAATTTTAATTGTAAAAAATTCTTAAATATACCCAAAATACAAAATATTTAAGTAGCCTAAATTTTATAAAAATGTTCAAAAAAATTTAATTTGATATTAACTTTGAATGTCATTTATTTATTAAATAAAAATATTTTCTTTTGAACTTGAACATAAGTAAATAAATAATTTCGGCTTTTTCCGGTCACTACATTTTTATATAACTTCTATTTATATGATTTCTTTCGCAAAAGTAAAAGATGATTAATTAATTTTTTGATTAATTATATAAATATTTTTTTTATTTATTGAATAATACTTTTTTAATTAATTTGATTGCTTACACAATTTTCTTTTTAATTTATTTTAACAGGTTTTTATTAATTTATTCAAGTGCCTTCAAGTTTTGCTTTCAAAGAAGTCTTTTTGAACACCAAGAAGAAGAAGAATAAAAAAACTACAAACAACATTAAATAAAAATTAAAAAGCTTATAATATTAAAAAAAATACCGGTTTTCTTCTCAACAACACAAACAACGACAATTTTCTTCTCGCTAATATTTTTGCTTGTTGGTGGTGTCAATTTCAAGTGATATTATTATTTTTGGTGGTTGTGAATGCTTTTTGTAGAGAGGTTGGTGAAATGAAAAATAAGGAAAAGGGAGATTATATTTCTGGTTAGCTATATTTTAATATTTGTTTATTTTCCTTAATATTTTTTAATCCACGTATTTTAATATTTCCATGACAAATTTCTTTGAATTTATTTTTAAAATATTGGTCACCTCCCTCAAGTATTTTTGTGTTTTTTCTTTAATTTTTCTGATTTTGCATTTTTGTTTAGTTTTTTTTTCAAAACGCGTATACATTCCTTTAAGGTTTTAAAACATGTTTAACCTTTTCTGCCCCGCCTTTGCAAGAGGGCCGTTCACTACCAAATAATGAATAATGGTTTTTTGTCTTTTTTTCTTACCGAATTTCTTCGTTTCATTTTAGCAATTTTTGTATATATTTTTTGGGGGTTATGGTTAATTCTCGTTTTTTTCTTCATTTTCGTCTCTCTAGGTAAAACGGTTTTCACCTCAGAAATAAATATCAAGTGGCAGTTAGTGTGTTCTTCTCGTCTTTATTTCTTCGTTTTACCTGCACTTTGAAATTGTTCCTTCCTTCTCTTTATTTCCTTCTGTTTCCAAATTCTCATTTTTGCACATAAACTCATTGTGTTTAAACTAAAAACTATTATTCTTTATTTAATTTTAGAAATTAAGGATTTTGCATCATTTTATAGTTTTAGTATTTTAGAAAATATTTTGTTAATGACCGACGCAATTTTTATGTAAATTTTTGGCGATCATGCATGCATAATAATCTTTCTATAATTCAATTTTTCGTTAATAATCGAACAACAAATTCCTCAAATTAATCTCAAACTTAAAATTATTTTGATTGGTTTATTTAATTAAAAGTTGCGTCCTTTCCTTTTTTATTTAATCAATTACGCGAATAATATATTTTTATTTATTCACGTTAAATAATCATTTTCTCTTTACATTGTTTTTAAGTTTTTATTTTCTTTGGATTATAATGTGTAACAAACTTGTTTCTATAAATCTTTTAGTTTGTCTAAAGAAAGATGCAAAAACTGCAAAAAAAAGACAGGCGTTAGAGTATAAAAAACAAGCATTAATTACAAAAACAGGCGTTATGATTGTATAATAAGGCTTTAAATTATTAAAAAACGCATTGAACAAACATGCTTTTTCTTTTTCTCTAACTATCATACTCTAAATGCATGCTAACATTATTAAATAATGAATCATATATATTACATATGCTTATTTTTTGGATTATATTATTTTAAAATTACTTTTAAAATTATTTGTATTTTTTCAGAAAATCAAAAAAATATATAAAATCCAATAAAATATATATTCTTTGATTAATTACATAATATATTAGGTGAGATGACCTATTAAAAATCGGTACGTGCTCGTTCCTCTCCTCATCCATTTTCAGCTTTTTCTTATTTTTAACCTCGTTGTAACCATTCAAACAATAAAATTGTGTTTTTATTTTCCTCTAGCCTACACACAGGTATAATAAATATATTTTTGCACCTTTAGAAATTATTTTCAGAAGTTTTCTTTCAGTTTTGGTTATTGTAATTAAAAATTATCTTTATATTTTTTTTTTAAATTTTTCTTACGGCTATCTTTTAAATTTTAGATTTCTATAAATTTTATTGTTAATAATTATTAGTATTTCTATATATATATATTAGACTTATTTTAAATTAATTAATGCAACAATGGTTATTGAAATTAAGGGGCGAAATTCACAAATTAATGGTTGGTTTTTTTGATTAAATATTTAGCTAACCAAATGAAGAGCAAACAAAAGAATTGAAATTGATTCCACACACACACCTTTATTTACTCCAAAAAAAATATTCAGAATTTTTTAATCCAAAAAAAATTTTTTTAATACCTAAATAATGATCTGATAAACGTAAAAGTAATATTAATATTTATTTGTTTCTTTTTGTTTTGTTTATGTGTCTAACCAAATGCTTGAGGGAAGATTAAAAATAAATTGGGTGGAAAATATTTTTAGTTTCCTGCTGACAAATAAAATAAAAGTACTTAAAATAATTGGACAAATTGTCTAAAAGTATACTAACAGCGTGTTGCTTTTGCTTTAAGGAATTTTAGTTTTTTTTTATTCCGCCACCAAAGCAATTTTATTTAGAATGTTGATCTTTTAGGTAAGATCAATTCTAAGGGTTAGGCGAAGGTTCCACGCAAACAAACACTCGCACGTATTTATTAGTATTTGTTTAGCAACTAAAATTGATCGAAAACGCTTTAAATAGACTGAATAAAAATTCTTTTAAAAGAAAATAAAAATTTTTCAATTTTTAAAATTTTTAGGAGTAACAACAACAATTAAAAATAGTGCAACATCCAACAGTTTATTTTCTTCTGAATCTCAGTTTTCTTCTGACAATGTATTAGATGATGAATCAACAAGTTTGGATACACCAGATGACCCAGAAATTAAATCTGTACTTAATAAAATGGAAGAATTAAATAGGTTTGGAATTTTTTAATTTTTTGTTATTTTCTTTTGTCTATTTTTTTAATTAAAATTATTTAATAAAATTTTTCAGAACAAACGAAGCAGATATTCGTAGTGTAACATCTAAACTTTCCTCAAGTTCTCAAGCTGGACGTTCTTCCTCTCCCTTACCCAATGGAAATCGTTATGAAGAATTGTTACCTCCACGTAGTAATTCTCTTCAGCCAACAGTTGAAGATGATGAGGACTTTGACCTATGGACGGTAATTTTATTTTAATTTTATAGTTCATACTCAATTCTATTATTTTTTACAGATTTGGGGTAATCTTGTAAAAAGTTGGGAATTAGAATGGAAAAGAAGACCTGGTTGTGTTAAAGAATTAGCTCGTCGTGGAATACCTCAACATTTTCGAACAATTGCTTGGCAATTATTATCTGGTGCCAACGTTAAACAAATACATGAAAATTATTCTGAATATTTACGTTTATCTTCTCCATATGAAAAAGCAATTTCTAGAGATATTCCAAGAACATTCCCAAAATTAGATTTTTTTAAAGATGAGGGAAAAGGACAACAATCTTTATTTAATGTTATGAAAGCTTATTCACTGCATGATAGAGAGGTTTATTTATTTTTTGATTAAAAATACAAAATTCTTTTAATTTTGCAATTCTTTTATTTATTTAGGTTGGTTATTGTCAAGGTTCTTCTTTTATTGTTGGACAGCTGCTCTTGCAAATGCCTGAAGAAGAAGCTTTTGCTGTTTTTGTTCGATTAATGGAGAATTATAGAGTATTTTAAATAAATAAATTAACTTTTTAAAAATTAATTTTATTTTCTAGCTTCGTGAATTGTACAAACCAACAATGACAGAATTAGGTTTGTGTATGTTTCAATTGGAAATGATGGTGCAAGAGCAGATTCCGGATCTCTACATGCATTTGTAAATTTCTTTTTTTTTTATAGTTTTTGATATTTTTATGCGTGGTATGTGTCTGCAATTTTCAGAAAAAAATTATAAATTTAATTTATTTGCTGACGCGCCTTGCGGCCACTGACCACACAGCGCTTTAATTAAATTTTTAGTAATAATATGGGCTTTGATACTTCAATGTATGCCTCTTCTTGGTTTTTAACTGTTTTTATTACAACACTTCCTTTGGACTTGGCAAATCGAATAATGGATTGGTTTTTAGTTGATGGAATGGATACAATATTTCGAATTGCTCTTTCAATTTTACAACAATCAAGAATTGATTTATTACAATTGGATATGGAAGTATGAATATTTTTTTGAAATTAAATTTTTTTAATTTTAAATTTTAGGGAATGTTGAGATATTTTCAAAGAGAAGTTCGTTCCCGCTATGAAAATGACCATGAATTACTTTTCACTATTGCCTCGAGGGTTCATCTAAATTCAAAGAAAATGAAAAAGTTGGAAAAGGTTTGGGGATTCTTTTAAATAAATTTTTTAAATTTAATTTTAAAAATTTTAGGAATATTTGTCTAAACGTACAAAGGATCAAGAGGAAGCAATCGAACTTCGGGTAAATTTTATTTTTTTTCAAAATTAATTTTTATTTTTTCTATTTTTTAATTTAATTAATTTTTATTTTTTCTATTTTTTTTATTTAATAAGTTTTCTTTTTTCCCCATCTTTAATCCAAAATCTATTTTCTAATCGTTTCTAATTTGTTTTTCTTTCCTTTTAATTTTTTCACGTCATTTCTACGTTCAAAACCTTAAAAACTCACAACACAAAACCTTTAATTTTTTTTCTTTTTTCCACTCCAACTTATTCAATAAAAAAGTTATCTAACATTGCGCAAACTCCTAAAATTAATTTTTTAAATTAGAAAATGGTTTCGAATTTCTAAAATAATTTTTTTATTCCTTTCATTTTTCAATTAAAAATTTCGTTTAAAATAAAAATTATTATTGTTTGAGTACAATCAATACTCTCAATATTTTTATCGGACATGCTCGCGGACCACCACTCTTTTTATTTTTACTTTTAAGCTTTCACTATTTTTTCGGCTGTAAATAAATGCTTGTATTTTTCCGTAAAAGGACTCTCCTACAATAATAATTATTATTTTATATAAATATTATGTTTTCGTGATTATTAAATGTATTTTTCCTTTTATTGATTCACTTTTTATTTTTTATTCCATAAAATACAAAATTTCTGATGTTTTTTTTAAAAACATATATTTTCTGATTTTTGAAGATAATAATCTTTTAAAACCAAATTTCTTTTATTTATTCTTCAAAACAAATATTTTTTTTTATTTTTAATCTATTTTTTATATCTTTCAAAATATTACCAACAATATTTTTTGTTTATTTTTAAAAAATGGTACATCGGTATAGAATTCTTGGTCGTCGTTTTTATTGGTCTAGAAAGGTCACAAAATTTTAATTAATTCTTCTATTTCCAATTTTTTGTTTTTTAAATTTTTTTAATATTAAAAATTATTTTTAAATTTAATTTTCCAGCGTCTACGAACAGAGAACAGACTGCTGCGCCAACGAATTGACTATCTGGAAAGTGAAAGTTCTGCTTTGGCTGATCGTCTGGTACGTGGACAAGTTGATTTGGCACAACAAGCGGACACATGTTTAAATATTTCTCATGAATTAAATATTTTGCGAGATATAAATTCTGATGCTCATAGACGTTTGGAAGATGCACATCAATCTGTAAGAGAATTTATTTTATTTCCAAATTTCTAATTTTTTAATAAAATTTAGATACGAGAATTGCATATGGAAAAACGTCGAAACCTGGTAAATTAAAGATTTTTTTTATTTAAATTTTATAAATTAAGAGAGACCAAGAAGTTCAAGTTGATGATATTTCAATGATTGAACATATTCATCAATTACAACAAGAATTAATTGAGACACATTCTAAAAAGGTTAGAGTACAATTTATTTTTTTTCTTTTTAATATTTATAATTTTTAGGCAGATCTTGAGAGTACAGTAAGAGAACAAAAACAACGAATAAATGTTTGTTTTTATTTTTAATTTTACTTTAAATTTTATTTTTTTTATTTTTAAAGGAATTAGAATCAGCAAACAAACGCTTTAAGGAATGCCCACCAGAAGGAGGAGTTGCTGCAATTCAAGAAGTTTGTTTTTTCTATTTTTTTGACTTTACCAATTATTTAAAATTATTTTCCGAATCGACTGGGGCCCAATTGTAAACTAAAGTAAGATTTTGCCCCCTCTTATTTCCAATTATTTTAAATTATTTTCTAAATCTACGAGGTCCTAAAGGTAAAACAAAGTAAAATTCTACGCCCTCTTATTTCCAATTATTTTAAATTATTTTCCGAATCGACTGGGCCCCAATTGTAAACTAAAGTAAGATTTTGCCCCCTCTTATTTCCAATTATCTTAAATTATTTTCTAAATCTACGAGGTCCTAAAGGTAAAATAAAGTAAAATTCTACGCCCTCTTATTTCCAATTATTTAAAATTATTTTCCGAATCGACTGGGCCCCAATTGTAAACTAAAGTAAGATTTTGCCCCCTCTTATTTCCAATTCTATTAAATTATTTTCCTAATTTTATGATTTCTATTCGCCCTAGAGACTCTTAAAATTTTATTTTTAATTTCATTTTAGGAATTAATCCGAGTCAAAATGCGCGAGGCAGAATCATCTCTTTCATTGAAAGAAATGCGCCAAAAACTTGCAGATTTTGAACAACAATGGCAAGCATTTATGCAATTACGTGGTATTCAACATTCTAATCAATTAAGGTTTTTTTCTTTATTAAATTATTTTTTAACCTAAAAAATTTAGAGAATCAGCACATTCTCCGCCTCTTTCCTCCCAATCCGTGGATGAAGAATTAGAGGTTATTCCACCACCACCACAAGAGCCTTGTCATTCATCAACATCTTCTACTGCTCCTACAGAACAACAACAAAATAATCAAAGGAAAAGTACAAGAGCAAGATTAGCAAAAATAGCAACAATAATTGGTGCTGCTGTTGGAAATAATTTAAATAATAATTTAAATGAAGGAAATAATGAAACTTTGGAAGGATGGAGTCAACGAGAACTGGAAGATAATTTTATTGGTTTACGTATTAAAGAAGCTGATACTTTGGCTGAATTGAAGGAAATGAGACAAAAGGTTTTCTTCTTAAACTTAAAAAATCTGAGAAATTTTTAATTTTTTATAGTTAATGGAAATGGAAACACAAAATCATGTTTGTACAAATCAACTTAAAAGACAAGATGATGAAATTAGACGATTACGAGAAGAAAAGGAGACGTGTGTTCAGGTTTGGAAAATATTACAATTTTGTTTAACCCAAAAAATTGTTTTAGACAGAAACAGAATTGCGTCAAGAATTGCGTGAATGTGAGCGTCGATTGATTGAATTACAGAGCGAGCTTAAAGAAAAAAATATTATGCAACGATTGAAATATACCGAAGCATTACAAACAGTTGCTGAACTTAGAGCACAATTGGCACAAATTGAATCAAAAGTATTTTTTAATTTATTTTATTTTTAAAAATCTATTTTTTAGAAAGCAGAAAAAGAAGCTAGATTGCAAATTAGAGGAACTTCTGTTTTTGATCAAGATGCTGATTCGGTTTCTTTTATTAAAATTTATTTCAAAACTTTATTTTTTCTCATCAGCCTCTTTCTTCAACTCGTTCAATAACAAGTCTTGATGGAATTCAATCACTTTCTTCTGAAGAAATGGCAGCATTTATAGCTGGAATAAAAGCTAGAAAGAATGAAATTAATGGAGGATTAAATGATGAAGAAGATTTTGATGAAAACGATGGAGAAGAAAACAATGAAGATATAAATTTAAATTTTAAAGAAATTAAAAAAGAAAATATTAAAAAAGACCAACAACAACAATTAAATTCAACATCAGATTCTGGATTAAGTTTAAGTGAAGGTTCTACTCCAGGCAATAATATTAATGACTTACAACAACATTTAATACCCCAACCGCCTTCTCCTCCAACTTGTTGACAACAGTATATTACTAATTAATTTTTATTTGTTTTTAATTATGATTCGAATTTTCTTTTCAAAAGTTTTGGTGACCAGCTAGAGGATATTTTTGTATCTAAAATTGTTTTTTAAATTGTTTTGCTTTTTAAAAACTTTAAAATTGCTTCTCCTAAGATAATATGAAAATCCTTATCCCAATACATTTCCATTTCCTTATATGTACCCATTGAAATCGATTATTATTTTTATTATCGAGCCTTATATTAAATTATAAATCATATTCAAGGAATTTATCAACAAAAAATTTATCAATAAATTTTTATATAAACGCAAGAACGCCAACATAAAACGCAAATTTTTTGCGTTTTTACGTTATAAAATCGTCGTTGCGCACACTTAGAAAAAAATCGGCTTGTGCGCTAGAGTCATTTTATAACGCGTAAAAACGCCAAGTTTTGGCGTTTTTGGCGTTCCAAATTTTGGCGTTTTTACACGTTGTAAAATAACCTTGGCGCACACCTCAATCGACTAAATTTGCAAAATGCGGTGTGTAAAAATACAAATTTTAAACTTTTAAATTTTTGTTTGTATCTCTGTTGAATGATGTTGTTCGAATGCCAAAATGATAAAGAAAGATGATAAACAACTTGAAGAGGATCTTATCATCAACAAAAGTGATAAAATCAAGAAAACAAATTTCTATGATTTCTTGTTTCTAATGCAAAATAAAATTTAGATTAAATAAAACGGTTGAGTATTTGACACTTGAGTCTAGGCGAGTTAAGTCAGTTGTGAGCAAGTTCAGTTTGTTTTTTAGATTTAAATAATCAATAAATCGATATATCGATTTTTAAAATTGTAAAAATTATTTTAAAAATGATTTATTTTCAAAAAATCGATAAAATCAATATATCGATTTTTCAAAACTTGTAAAATAATTTTAAAAATTATTTATTTTCAAAAAATCGATAAAATCAATATATCGATTTATTGATTTTTCAAAACTTGTAAAATTATTTTAAAAATTATTTATTTTCAAAAAATCGATAAAATCAATATATCGATTTATTGATTTTTCAAAACTTGTAAAATTGTTTATTTTCAAAAAATTGATAAAAAATCAATAAATCGATTTTTAAAACCAATAAGAAAGTCTTCTCGAAACTTGTTCATTCATTTTACTTATTCGAACGCATAAAATTAGTAAAACATAGCAAAGCAATAAAAACGATCTATATTTGATACAGTCGAACTTAGGTTTTGCGAGTATAATTCCCTAAGAAGTCGTAGGTACCGAGAACTAACGACGGAACCAAAAAAAAAAAAAATAAAACATGAATAAATGAAAAGTGGAAAAATGGGACTCGAAACACTATTACCAAAAAGTCTACTTTGTCCCCTGTTATTCCCCTTAGTTCGACTGTGTTAAAAAAAACAAAAATAAACTATGTTTTTGTCTCCATCTTCGCTCCCAAATCCAGTTTTGATATTTGCGCCAGTGCTTGCTTCTTTTGTAGTTCCATTGCTTCTTTATTGCTTAGGAGTCGAATGTTGTGCTTGCCTTTGTAAGCATTCAGTTCTTCTCCATGCTTCACCATTTGCTCTTCAAGTTCGTCCATACGTTCTTTAAACTGAAAGAAAAAAATAAATTTGCAAAAAGCCCAAAAATTAGATAAAATCTCAGGAATCAGGACCAAATGTATCTCAACTCAGGATAAATTCAACAAAAAATATAACGTTTAATGCCTAAACAAAAACATTCTGAAACTTGTTCTGTTTGCTTTTTGTAGAAATCATAAACGTTGATAAGGATTTTGTTGAGAATACACAAACCCCTGGAAATATGGACAATAAGCATAACTCATCTTTCATAGGAAATGACGGATGATAACAATTATCAGATGCTCTCTTATCAAGAGATCATAGGCAGAAATTAAGAGCTCAGGCAAAAATTTGAGAAACTTTTAAGGGTTCGGAGGAGGATTTATGTTCTTTAGAATATTGAAATTCATGTCTATGATCAAAAATCAAAGTCCTCAAGACACAAGAATGTTCGTAAAGGGTTTCGAACTTTTTTTTTATAAAACTTTTATAAAAGAAAAAAATGATGGAGTCGGAAGGAATCGAACCATCGACCCCCAACAAGGCATAACCACGGACACTACCAGCATAACCACAGACAGCTCTTATAAGAATTCCAATTTAAATGTAGTTATGCTTATTAGAAACAAAAGATATAAAAAAGACAACTAAAAGCAAAGTTTCAGATGTCGAAAAAAACTTAATAAAGTTAAAAGAAAGGGTACCCCCATAAATAAAATTAAAAGAAACCTTCTTCATCGTCTCAGCAAGAATGATGACCAATTCAGAAGCTTTAAATTCGATTAAGGTGTCGCCAACTTGTCGAAAACATTTCCTGTTTGGTTCCAATGTTTGTATTGTCTTCAGAACAGTTCTATTTTTAATTGAATTAATAAAAAATAATTCAATAATAAAATAATACGCGTGTTCCCGATGTTCAACTCGCAATTTTGCCAATACATTCATTACATTTTGTTGTTGATCTCTTAATTTTTGATATCCATCAATTATTTTTTGTTGTTCTTTTTCGTTTATTGGAGTAGATGATGATGCTTGTGTTGGTGCAGTCATTTTGATTACTTTAAAAATTAAATCTTGACTAAAAAATTTAAAAGAAACCTTCAACAATCCATATTCCAATTCTTTGAGCAATCATCATTGATTTTGTGGCGGAAAAAGCTATAAAACTCATCGGAAAAAATTTAAATTTATGGAACTGTTTTAATTGTGGACAAAACTTGCAAAAATTTAAGAAAAACAAACAAACTTTTGCCAATCCATTTGTTTTTGAGCCACCATTGAATTAAGCCCCTGACAAAAGCGTCAGTAGGGCTGCCACCATTGAGCACAAGCCACCACGAATTAAGCCCCTGACAAAAGCGTCAGTAGGGCTGCCACCATTGAGCACAAGCCACCACGAATTAAGCCCCTGACAAAAGCGTCAGTAGGGCTGCCACCATTGAGCACAAGCCACCACGAATTAAGCCCCTACAAAAGCGTCAGTAGGGCTGCCACCATTGAGCACAAGCCACCATGAATTAAGCCCCTGACAAAAGCGTCAGTAGGGCTGCCACCATTGAGCACAAGCCACCACGAATTAAGCCCCTGACAAAAGCGTCAGTAGGGCTGCCACCATTGAGCACAAGCCACCACGAATTAAGCCCCTGACAAAAGCGTCAGTAGGGCTGCCACCATTGAACACAAGCCACCATGAATTAAGCCCCTGACAAAAGCGTCAGTAGGGCTGCCACCATGAGCACAAGCCACCACGAATTAAGCCCCTGACAAAAGCGTCAGTAGGGCTGCCACCATTGAACACAAGCCACCATGAATTAAGCCCCTGACAAAAGCGTCAGTAGGGCTGCCACCATTGAGCACAAGCCACCACGAATTAAGCCCCTGACAAAAGCGTCAGTAGGGCTGCCACCATTGAACCACAGGCCACTGAAATAAATTGTGAAATGATTTTAAAAATTAAAATTAGCAAGTTTTGTCCACACAACCATCACCCCAACAAAAAAAGCTAAAAGCACCCCAAAAGAAAGTTTAAGAAAGAAGACTGATGAAGGAAAACATCTACAAAGCTACTCTCAAAATGAAAAATCAATAAACAAAAAATAGTATGGGTTAGAGAAAAATAGACAACAACAAAAATAAACAAAATGCCAATTCTAAAAAATTCCTTTGTTAGAATTAAATTTTGAAAATGGACATTAGAGTCCAACACTATTAATTTAAAATTGTTGAAGTATTGTTTAATTAATTAAAACAAGAAATCAAAAAACTTGTGATAAATTTATTTTACCTCTAGTTTATTCAATACTAAAATAAGAAAATAAAGGCACAGAAAAATATATAAATAAATAAAAACAATTGTTCATCCATCGGATTCCAATTTATGCCAATATTCAAAAGTCTTTCCAGGATTTTCAATTACATGTTGCCATTGTCTTCCTCTCTCTCCAGGAGCTGCTGTTGAAAGAACAATTCCGCCTAAAATTTTTTAAATTTATTTCTGTACTATATTATTGATAACAAACCAATATAGTCGTCATGTCTGCCCATATCTGAAAATTGATAAAAATTTTATTGAGAATTTAAAAAATATTAAAAATGGAACACGACGTTTTTGTCATGCAAGTCTCTTCAGTTCAAGGGTTGGTCCACAACTTTTCAAATAATTTAAACAAAAATAAATACCATAATCATAAACTCCAATGTCCAAAGTCTTCTTGGGCAAATCCTTGAATGGAACCAAAAACTGCATTGTTTCATTAAATTCTGGATTTAATGTTCTCTTTTTAATAGCAGTCTTTTGTCGATGTGCTTTGGAAGCCAAAGGAGTTAGAGAAACTTTACAATAAGGATCAGAAAAGCCTTTTGAAAAATAAATTTAAAAAAAAATAATTTTAAAAAGAAACCTGTCGCGTCCATTCCCAAAAGTTCAACACAACGTTTAATAGTAACAAAAAGAGAGCCTTGCTGAATATTATAACAAACAGAAAGTAATAATTTTCCTCGTTCTTCTTGAATAGGTTTTTCTAACTAAAAAAATTTTTTAATTAAAAAAAAATATTTTAAAAAATTTTTACCGGTGTAGGCATTGCATGTTCAAGAGATAAATTAAATTTTTTAGTTACACCCAAAGGAAGTTTTCTAAGAGCAATGCGTCCATCCAGTTCAATTGCCTTTTACTACGACAGAAGAATTTATGGGTCTGTTTTTTATTTCTCGAAGATTCTAATTTAATATTTCTAGACGAATCAACGATGATTGATGATGATCAATGCAGTAATAATAGTGAAGATGATAAAATAAAAGAAGTCAAACCTTCAACATCTTCATTTAATTTAAATAAAAATTCGACATCAAAAATGGTTAAAGATCAAGAAGATGAAGAAGAAGAAGAAGATATTTTGGAACCTCCACCAGAATTGGAACAAGAAACAATTTTAGATGGTTGTCACAATCAAACATTGGCAAAATTACGTTTTGTATTGGAATTAATTGAAGCAATATGTTCAGTTGCTGAAAATAAATCTAATCCAATTGCTATTGCTATGGAAAGTAGTAAACATAGATCGGTATTTTTTGGAATTTTTAAATACTTATTTTTCTAATAATTTAAAGAGACAACCTTCTTCTGATGCTTACTGTCGTGCTGAACAATTGGTCTTGTACATTCGTGCTTTACATATTCTGTCATCTGCTTTGGTTTTGGCACAAAAACAAAGTTTATTTTGTATATATTTTTTATTTAATTAATTTTTAATAATTTTCAGTAAATGCAGAGAAGTTACATCCATCACCAGCAGTCCAGAATGTTTTGAATCAATTAAATGAAAAATATCATCATGTATTATTTTTTTCTATTATTTAATATTTATGTTAAGATATATTTTTTAGTGCTTGACCAGGTCTCAAATGCTTGCCTCACATGGAATCCCAGGACAGGATCCGCAAATGATGGTTGTTTCTGCCGAACGTTAGTTTTTAATTTATAAATTAAGCTAGCTTTATAGGCACAAACTGAATTTATTAAACCTTTTGGCACTTTTAAAATTCCCCTAATCATTCCCAAATTCTTTTTTTCTTTTTATAATTTCTGAGCGATCGTTGCCTTGTTTACCTCCACAACTTTGTGCCTGTAACTAGTTTCAACATTAGTTTTTGCTCTGATTCTTACTTGATTGATTTTATTCATTTTTAAAGGTTTGATGTATCAACATGCAATTGAATTGTGCCAGTCTGCTGCTTTGGATGAACTCTTTGGTAAACCACAACTTTGCCCGAAGCGTTACCAAATGGCTTATATGATGTTACATACTTTGTTATATACGGTTATTTTTTAATTTTTAGAATTTTTTTAAAATTTATCTTTTTTTAGGTCCAAGACGAGCAGGACAAAGCCATTCTCCAGAAATACAAAAATGCAGTAGAGAAACGTCTTCGAATTTTGGAAAAACAGGGTTTAGTTACTTCTGTAATTAGCGATAAAACAATTTTAAGGGACTGACTTTTTATAAAGAAACTTACCGAGTTCCCCAAACGGGTCCTTTTCGTGCTCTCTTCTCTAATATTTTAATCCCATACTTTAAAATGAATTTAAGTCAAATCCTTATTTTAGAGACTTTATTTCTTGTAGAATATTCCTTTTCAAAAAAACATTGAACCTCAAAAATCCCTTAGACTTCTCTTTGCATGCCCAGACCTTGTCTCTTATCTAGACAAACCTCTACCTGAAATTATACATAAAGATTTGACTTAAATTTTTAAGAGAAACACTCCATTAAGTTTAATTTTCTGTATAGTACAATCCTTTATATATTTATATCTATTTTTTTCGGCTTTACTTTTGCTTTTTGGTGCTAATTGTAATTAAATTTAAAATTTTGGCATGAAAATATTGTAAATTCTTTAATCTTTTGTGGTTATACTTTTAGTTTAAAAATGTCAGTTTTATTTGTTCTTAAATTTGTATAGTATTACATATAATACACAATTTGTGCCATCTTTTCTACTTGTTCAGATAAAAATTTAGCTGTAAATTTGTATTTAAGTTTTCTTAATTTTAAAAATTTTTAATGTAATATTATTTATTTGTTTTAAGGATCCGCGAAGTTTTGGCATAATGACCATATTAAAAATAAATCACATTAAATCCCAGTTAATTAAAAGGAACAGTTGAGTATCGGGCATTTGAGTCTACGCGAATGTAGTCGATTGAGAGCGGCCTTTTGAGTGCCATCAGGCAATTTTTAAATTTTCGTTTAAGTTTGGTCAGTTGAGAGCAGCATTTTGAGTGCCAGCAAAAATTTTAAAAACCTGATTAAATTTTTATAAAAAATCAATAAATCGATTTTTTAAATTTATAAAAATTTTATAAAAATTATTTATTTTCAAAAAATCGATAAAATCAATATATCGATTTTTCAAAACTTGTAAAATTATTTAAAAATTATTTATTTTCAAAAAATCGATAAAATCAATATATCGATTTATTGATTTTTCAAAACTTGTAAAATTATTTTAAAAATTATTTATTTTCAAAAAATCGATAAAATCAATATATCGATTTATTGATTTTTCAAAACTTGTAAAATTATTTATTTTCAAAAAATCGATAAAATCAATATATCGATTTATTGATTTTTCAAAACTTGTAAAATTATTTTAAAAATTATTTATTTTCAAAAAATCGATAAAATCAATATATCGATTTATTGATTTTTCAAAACTTGTAAAATTATTTTAAAATAATTTATTCACGAGAAATGTTTATTTGTTTATATTCATTTTACTTAAAAACGAACAAAATAGTGTAAACATAAATACAAGTGTTAAATTGGCTCCACCCCAGATGATCGAAACCCAAACGATCGCCACCCAAACGATCGAAGCCCTAGTGATCGAATTACCCTAATGATCGAAACCTAAATGATCGAACCCCCAAATGATCGAATAAAAAAGATCAACACTAAATTTTAATAAAGATATCAAATATCAAACAAAAATAACAATTAAAAAAAGAATTGACCAGTATTAATAATTTTTTGGGACAATTTCGGTTAAACATTAAAAGTTTATATCAAGAAATAAAAATCAAACCTTGGCTTGATCACTTATTCCAGCCAATTGTGAATTAACAATTGCCCTCGGTGTAAGTGCAGATGAAATTGCAGCTTGATTAATTCTGTCTTTAATCCTGGCTAACTCAATTCGAGTTGGAGATGGACCATGATTGTGTTGATTTCCCACTGTGACAACTTCATTTTTATCGGTCATAGAAGTACCACCACACTTGCCGCTCCTCCAATTTTCGCACCTCCAATAAAGTTTTCCATCTTTGCCATTTTTACACTTAACATAAATGTACCCTTCGTAAACTAATTTGTTGTTTATAAATGAAGCCATTTTTGATAACTGAGCTTGATTTTTAAAATGATTAGAAGTAAAACAGAAAAATAATTTGAGAATACAAACAAAAAATAAAAAAATTTAGTGTTGATCTTTTTTATTCGATCATTTGGGGGTTCGATCATTTAGGTTTCGATCATTAGGGTAATTCGATCACTAGGGCTTCGATCGTTTGGGTGTCGATCGTTTGGGTTTCGATCATCTGGGTTGATCCCGTTAAATTTATTAAAAATGACGATTTGAAAAACAACCTCTTCTTAAGTCTGACTTTCAGATTCAATCTTCTGTTTCAGCAAAGAATTTGTTGGGGCGTAGCTGTGCCGTGAAGGGGCCTTCTGGGATGACATTTCTGCCGATTCTTAATTTTTTAAATTGTTTAGAAGTATTTTTAATTAAAAAATTTGTTACCATTCCTACAGAAGATTGTCCCCAATGCAAGTTTTGTAATCTTTCTATTGAACAAAATATAGATCCATGGGTTGACGCAGGCATTTAAGTTCCCTAGAATCGCAATCTGAGTTATAATTGTTTGTCCACCTTTAAAAAAAATTTTTTTTTAAAAAAATAAAAATAAACAGACTTCCCCACGCCCATTTATGAGCAAATGCCTGGAGAACGTTGATGGCACAGAAGGGGAGCCTAAATTAAAAGAAATTTTTTGATTTTATTTTTAATTTCTTACCAAAGAAAAAAGTTGCACATAACAATAATTAAAGTCAGTCTGACCTTAAAATTAAAAAATAGAATTCTTACAAAAAATAAAATATATAACCGTTTTAATCCTCTTCTTGTCGAATTCGGTCACTTGATTTTGAAATGCTGTTGAGCTCTTCCTGAGGACTTCAACATATTCGCGTGTCAATCGGCAACTTAAAAAAGAAATTTAATTTTTAAAAATAAAAAATATTTTAAAAAAACCTTGCTTCAATTGAATTTTGTACTTTTTGTGTTTTTAAATTATTATCATCATCTTCTTGTTGAATTTGCCAAAAAGGCAATTTCCAAACTGTTGTGCATATTTTAAAATAGAAGAATGCAGAAATTAGAGAAGGCAGCAACCAGGCAATAACACTAAAAAATTATTTCTGGTTTTTGTTTTTTAAAAAATAAAATAATCACCTAAACCAAACAACATAAGCTTGCTTCCAGATGTCTGGGTCAGTTCATAAAAATAAAATTAATTAAAAAAATAATTATTAAAAATTTAAATACCATAAATCGACCGACATTGTTCTTTCCTGTAAAAATAAAAAGATTAAAATATTAAAAATGAATTTTTAAAGTTAATTTACATTTCATTCTCAGCAAAATTCCATTCAACAATGCTTGTATTGTTATTATTAATCTTTCCAATTGACATCTTTTGCCAAATAAAAAGTTGAGGAACAGAGCAGAACGAAGCAAAAAGCCAAGCAGTTAGTCCAAAATAATTGGGACGACGGAAACGATCACTTCTATAATGAACTAGAGGACGACATATTGCCTTAAAGGATTTTTTGAAAATTAAAAAAAATATTTAAAAAATACTTGATATCTGTCAATGCTGATAGCGACCATTAAAAAAGGGCTGGCATAAAGAGGAAGAACCTGAAGATATCGGACTAGACGGCAAACCAAATCTGAGGCATAAAAGTTTGGAAACGTCAGGAGAATGCCAATTTCTGAGCCAAGTGAAAGCTTTAAAAGAATTAAAAAATTTAAAAAAGTTTTTTTTTATTTTACCAGAGCAAATAAAAGATCGGCAAAGCATGTGTGAAGAATCAGAAGCTGAAAATTGGGAAATATTAAATTTTTATAAAATAATTTATAAACCTGAACAGGTGAAATCTTGGCTCTTGAAATTTTGTTTCCTTTTTGAACTACAAAAATTAAAAAAAGATTTCCAAAAAGAGCAAAAGCCATAATTAAAGACATTCGGACAACTGTTGATAGAATTGAAGTCATTATAAAGCCTTTGTTTTAAAAAATTAAAAATAATTAGAATGCCCAAATGGCAAAGATAGAAGAGAGGACGAGAAGAAAAAAATTCTTTCGCGCAAATATTTTTCTAAAAGAATTTTTTGAATAAATAAAAATAAGCGAATTTTATTTAAGTTTTTAGATGCAAAAATAAGCACGTGCCAAAAAATAAATCTAATTTTATAATTTCTAAAAATAGAATAAAATGTCAAAAAGTGTCAAATTTAATATTAAATTTATTTTTTTTTTCATATTTTTCTAATAAATTAAATTAGAAAAAAGGGATTGACCAAAGTTTAGAAGGATTTTCTCAAAATATAAATTTCTTTGGATATAAAAAAAATAATTGGAATTGTTATAAAATAGGTAAAAACGAAAAAGTTTTATTGGTTTAAACCTAAATAATTTGTATGAAATTAAGAATTAAAAAAAGAGCTCCTTGTGGTTTTTTTATTCAAACACTCAATTAAAAATAATGCCATTTTTTCTCTTATTTTACACATTTTTGTCTTTTCATTTTGCCATATGCTCCTTTTTTGAATAAATTATTTATATATTAAAATATATAAAGTTACTATTTCTCAATTAAATAAGAAAAAAGTAGGTTCATGGCAAAAAAGGTTAGGAAGTTAAAGAATATCAGAATGACGAAGGAAGATATTGAGGGGATTTATGAATGGAAGAACTTGAAGGATTAAAGAGTGGAAGACAAAAGGTTGAGGGAGGAGGAGAAGACGAACGGAAGATAAGGAAAACTAAGAAAAAAAAGAAGGGATTTGGGGTCGGAAAGGGGACCTAGAAGAAGAAAAAAGACAAAATCTGAAAAGGAAGTGTGAATTAGAAGTGTGAACTTATTGCACTTTTAGGTGTCAATTACTTAACTTGTCATTTTCAGACATTGAAAGATTTAACGGACTAAAAGAGAAGCGTGAAAGGATCCTAAAAGATTTAGCTCAACTATTTTATCTTTTTTTTTATTAAAAGATTTGTAACAAGGACACTAAAAACGGAAACTAACTCCCGAAAAATTCAAAAAATGTTCTCAACTTTTACTTTTAACACATTAAACAATCAAAATAATAACAAAGACAACATAAAAAAACCTTTTTCCATTTTTAAACTTATTTGGTTTTCTTTGCACGGATCTAGAAAATTTAACGAATTAATTTTATAAATAAAAATATTTAAAAATACCTTCTTCATATAAAACTCCAACTCCTTTCCTTCCAAAATATAACCATCACAACGTCCGCTTTGTCCAGGGCGAGAACTTATACGAGCTTAAAGAGATGTTAAAAATAAGAATAAATCAACACAAAAATAAACCTAAAAGACGTCCAGCTTGAAATTGTTCCAACACATGAGGTTCAACAGCAGAAGTCTTCTGACGATCCGTATATTTCTTCAAAACATTTTTGGATCTTTTATGCCCAGTAATTCGTTGTTCTTCCTCCTCAGTCAATTTCTGGCCCTTTTTGCGTGCAAGAGGCAAAGCATAATGAGCTTCATACCATTGACGGAAAGGCACAGCATCGATGGTGATAATTGAACCTTTAACCAAAGTTTTGGTTCGAACCAACTCGTTATTAGAAGCATTGTAGACGGTGTCGATTATACGCGTCTTTCTAGTACAGCCTTGAATTTGAAAAAAATAATAGAGAAAAGTTAATTCGAAATGGAAAGTTAGATCAAATTGCCGAAAGAATAAAAAAAAAAGCTGTCGAGAAAAGAGGTGGAATGAATTGCCTTAATACAATTAACAAAACATTTGCATTATTTCTCCATTTATTTTCGAGTATTATACAAAGCAAAATTGGAATAAATCCAATTTTCTTCTTCTCACTCGAAGAAACAGATGAGAAAGGGGATTCTATTTAAGCGATTCGTGGCCTAGAAGCTTAAAATCTCCCGAAAAAGATAAACAACAAATTTTATTAACCTTCAGATGCCCAAGCAAAGTTTCCCGTATCAAGACGCAGAGCACGATGTTTGATGTTTCCTCCACGGCAGCGAACAAGATGAATTCGTTTAGTTCCAATCTATTAAATTTATGTATCAACAATCATTTAAAATTAAATTAAAAACCTTTGTGTTTGCACTAGGACGTCCCAGTTCGTGTTTACGCTTCTTATGAATTGGATTGCGCTTTCCTCCTGTCTTGCGTCGTTTATGCCAATTATCTTGAGAAATACCCATATTTTTAGATTATATATTTAATTGCTGAATAAAAAAGAGTAAAACATAAAGATTAAAAGAAGAAAAATCCTTTTACAGGACTGATAAAAAATCGGATAGAAAAAAACAAGCAGAAAAATCGCTGCAACGAAGATTAACTGAAATATAACGTTATCTCTCTTTTTATTGATCTGTTTCTATAACACTCTAATATCTACATAGTTTTTCGTTTAATATCTCTAATAATTGGTTTGTTTCTTTTCCTCTCTCTAATGTTTACATAGTCTTTCGTTACAGTATTTTGTCTATTCGCTTCAAAACTTTATTAATACCAAACAGGCGGGCAATTTCTTTTTATTTTTTTTTAAATTTTTCGACGCCTTTTGAAAATTTCTATTGAATTTTTTGAAATTTTCTTTGTTTAACTCTGAAATTTTATTTCTTATCTTTTAGATTTGAAAAAACAATGGCTGACGCTATTACTAATAGAATGAATGCTTTTGGAATGGTCGACAAGGCTGATGAAAATCGGATGCGTGAAATAATGCAAGAATATTTAAACTTTTTGGATGACAGTGTTTGTTTTTTAAGTAAAAATACTTTTTAATATATTAATTTTTACATTTCAGGGAGAGGAACGAATTTATATTAATAGAATTGAAGATATGATTAGAGATGAGACAACACGCATAATTGTTGATATTAATGATGTTCGACTTAAAATGAAGGAGAGAGCTAATTTGTAAATTATTTTTTAAATTTATTTTCTAATTAAATTAATTCTTAGACTTCTAAGTTCCTTTGTTGATGAAATTATTGCTTTTGAACATGCCCTCAAGGAAATTGTTTCTAAACTTGATCCAGATTATGCAAAGGAAAAGGATTTCCGTATTGGGTTTGAAGGCTCTTTTGCTGATCGTCATTTAAATCCTCGAACATTAAAATCCAGCTTCTTGGGAAATTTAGTTTGTTGTGAAGGAATAGTGACTAGATGTATGTTTTTGATTATTTTAAAAATTTTTATATTTTTTAAAGGTTCTTTGGTTCGCCCGAAAATAGTCAAAAGCGCTCATTTCTGTCCTGCAACAAAGAAAATAATGGAGAAGAAATATACAGATTTTACTTCATATGAAGCTATTCCAACTAGTAATGCTTATCCAAAAGAAGTTTGTTTTTTATTATTTTTGATTTTCTAAAAATTAATTTAAAGGATGAAAATAAAAATCCTTTGGAAACAGAATTTGGGAAATGTGTTTATAAAGACCATCAAATATTTTCTATGCAGGTATTATTTTAATTTCACATTAATTTGTTTAAACAACAAATTTTAAGGAATTACCAGAATCAGCTCCGCCCGGAAGTCTTCCAAGAAATATTGATATTATTGGTTTCTTTATTTTTTCAAATAATTAGTTTTTTGTATTTTTTAAGCCGATGAAGACCTGGCAGACCGTTGTAAACCCGGTGATCGTGTCCAAGTGATAGGCCTATTTCGTGTTTTGCCGAATAAACAAGCTGGGATGTCAACTGGAAATTTTAGGTTTTCCTTTTTTGGGGTTTCCAAAAAGTTTTTTTAAATTTAAAGATCAGTATTAATTGCAAATAATGTTCAACTTATGAGCAAAGATTTATTACCAAATTTTGAACCTGAAGATATTAAACAAATTCGCAAAATGAGTCGACATAAGGATATTTTTGAATTATTGGCACGCTCATTAGCCCCTTCAATTTATGGACACGATGAAGTTAAAAAAGCTGTTCTATGTCTTCTACTAGGTGGATGTGAGAAGATTCTTGAGAATGGAACAAGGCTTAGAGGAGATATAAATATTTTACTTATTGGCGATCCTTCTGTTGCTAAAAGTCAAATTTTGAGGTTTTTTCTCTTAATTTTTTTATAAAGATTTTATTTTCATAAAAGATATGTAATTCACGCTGCTCCAAGAGTTGTGGCAACAACTGGAAGAGGATCTTCAGGTGTTGGTTTAACAGCTGCTGTTCTTCACGATCCCGACACCGGAGAAAGAAAATTAGAAGCTGGGGCAATGGTTTTAGCTGACAGAGGGATTGTTTGCATTGATGAATTTGACAAGGTTTTTCTTGAAAAGATGACATTTCATTCCATTTTGTATCTTTAACAGATGACTGATATTGACAGAACAACAATTCACGAAGTTATGGAACAAGGAAGAATTTCAATATCAAAAGCTGGAATTCAAGCAAAATTAAATGCCAGATGTTCTGTTTTGGCAGCTGCTAACCCTGTTTTTGGACGTTATAATCTTTATAAGAATCCGATGGAAAATATTGGAATGCAGGATTCTCTTCTTTCTAGATTTGACTTGATTTTTGTTATGCTAGATGAGGTAAATTGGGTTAAAAGATCTTTTTAAATATTCTATTTTTAGCATGATGTTGAACGTGATCGATTGCTTTCTGAAAGCGTTTTAAAATTGCATCGTTATCGAGCCCAAGGAGAATCAGATGGTGCTGTACAGCCAATGGGAACAACTTTAGAAAATAGGACAACATTTAATTCTGCTGGATCTTCGGAAAGTTCAAAAGAAATTTATGAAAAAAGTCGTGAATGGACTGCAATTGAAGACAGGTAGGAATTTTTCTTCTATTCAAAAAATATTTTCTTTTAATTTCAGAGAAAAAATTCTCAGCACCCATTTCATTCGTAAATATATTTATATGGCAAAAGAAGTGAAACCAGTTTTGAGTGAAGAAGCATCAACATTTATTTCTGAGCGTTATACAGAATTGCGTTCTGCAGATATGGGAAGGACTGATATGGAAAGAGTAAAAAATTCTTTTAATTCTTAAAATTGTTTATTTTTTAAAGACAATGCCAGTAACTGCACGTCAACTAGAAACATTAATTAGACTTTCAACGGCAATTGCAAAATCACGTCTGGCGAAAATAATTGAATTAAAAGATGCTAAAAAGGCTTATGAATTGTTATATTTTGCTTGTTTTAAAGTGAGAAAGTAAAAAATATTTTTTTTTAATTGAAAAAATCTTTTAGGAAAAATCAAAAGAACGTTTAGAATTTGAAGAACATAAACAAAAGAAACAACAACATAATATTCGAAATAATTCTAAAAGTCCGAATGAAGTTGAGGTAGATGAAGAAATTGAAGGAAATGTTGAGGAATTGGTAAGAAAATAAATAATTTTTTTTTAATTATTTGTTTTTAGCAAGAATCAACAACTAATGGGACAACAAGTACACGAGCAAGTCGTTATGCCAAAAGGTTTATTTCTCTTTTTTTTTACTTTAAAAATTAAAATTTAATTTTTAAGAAAATTAACAATTTTTGATGAAGAAGAGGAGGAGGAAGACGAGCAAGAAAATGATGGAAAGACTACAACAGAACAACAACAAACAATAAAACGTTCTAAAATCCCAGCTGTTATTTCTGTTGATCGATATAAAAAATTTAAAGGATTTTTGAGAAGATCTTTTGATGATTTAAATATCTCAGCAAATGAATTGGCAAATTTGGAACAAATTCAAAATTATATTCAAAAATTGGCAGAAAATCAACCTTTTACAAAAGATGAATTTAAAGCAGCTTATGACCAATTATCTGGAGAAAATATTATTTTTATTGATGAAGAACAAATAATGCTTATTTAAATGTGAATTATAGGACGTTTTTGTGGGTTTTTTTTTTGAAAATTTTTTTAATATTTAAAAAGTCCCTTTGAAAATTCTTTCGAAAAAACCCCACAAATTTTAACATTTCTTTCAATTTTAAATTTTCAACATAAACAATAGCCAAATAAATGACTAATATTTATTTTTTAACTTATTTCCTGTCATTTTTATTTTTAAATGGGTAGGAGGAGATTATTTTACAAAAAATTCTAGAAATATATCTATTACCTTTTTTTCATTGAGGATAATAAAATGGGGAGTAATAAAATTTCAATCCTCTCTGCGATTATATTCCATTCAAAATAATTTTTAAAAATTAAAAAAAAAGATTTTTAAGAAAATCTTTAAACAGTCTTATCTCTTTAATCTTTAAAAAATTCTCTTTAACTACTTGAACTTCTTTTAAAATATGTTTCAATTGCTTTTCTACCTTCTTTTTAAATTATATAAGAAACCAAGAAAGTGGAAGGCTTTTAAAAAAACAAATAAATTTATTGAGTGTCCCCTTGGGCCTTTTCTTACATTTTCCCATGTCTTTAGCTCCTCTGTTCATTCTTCTTTTGCATAGGTCGATTAAAGCTTTTCTAGACAGCCGATAAAAGGTAGAAATGTTAGAAAGATGGGAGAGAGAATAGGCAAGGAGGGAATTTAAGAAATGCTTAGGTTAGCTGGGCAAAATGTTAGTGGCCACAGATTATAGAGAAAGAAAATTTTGAGAAATATGTAGAGGTTATGTAAAATACTAAAAACGAAGGTAAGTCAGGAACAGTTTTAGCTGGAAATATAGTCAATCGAGGGGTTATAGTCAATACAAACACATGCAGAATTTTTGAGTGACTGAATAACAATTTGTGAAAGATTTCCTCTTTTTGTCACACGTTTTTTTGCTTTTTCTTCAATTGTTGCTCTAAAACTTTGAAGAAGAGCTGAAAAAGCTTTAAATTTTTAAGGGTAAAAGATCAGTGAAGCGAAGAGCTTTTTGTTTTATTTTTAAAGAATTTTAACATTTTTTCTTTTTTCTGGGACTTTATTGTTTCTAATAGCTGCAGATTATTTTAGCGATTTTTTAAGAAAATGAAATGATGCAGAAAAATCTTTTCTGGGAAATTTAATTGTCTCATCTAAACTCTATCTATTTTTATTGTTAATCCTCTAAAAGATCAACTTCCTAAAATAACCTTTAAAAAATTTATCAATGTTGATCCTTCAAAAGTTGATCTTCTGGATATTTATAATTTCATTTCATCGTTTCTAGTAAATTATCTTTTACCAATTTTACATTGGAAGTGTATTTGTATTTATTTATTTGTTTAAAGTGGTTGTCTCCCTCTAAAGCATTTCTTCTTTTCTTCAATTATGAAAAACAAATATATAAACTTTGACAATATATTTATTCTATGGCAATTTACGTGTAAATTGGAGAAGAAGAAATGTTTTTTTAAGAAAAGAAAATGGCAAAAAAAATATTAGAAAGTTTTGTTTAAGAAAAGAAGCGTCACTGAGAAAGCGGTGAATATAAAAAAAAATAAAAAATGGAGAGAACACTTTCCCACATGTCCCAATTTTGCCCTCTAGGCAATTGCTTTGTACTTTTTTTTCTCTTATTTTTACTTTATCTTTTTTTATTTTTTACCGCAAAGTAAATTTTATTGTTAGCACAAGCGATTTCCTATTTCTCCTATTTACTTGAAGCAATATATTTTTAATATTTTTTTTCGAAATTTTCAGACTGTCAATAACTTTTAGGGTGTCAATAAATTCATTTTAAATTTTAAAAATAAATTTTCCTTTTTTAATATGTATTTTTTAGTTTGATATCCCTAGTTTTAACTAATTTTTCTTGTTATTTTCCTCCAATTCTCTTCCAAAATCCTTCTCCCAATGGACTCATTTATTTCCCCTCAGCGCCGTTTTCGTTTCATTTTTTCCATTTTTACTTCTAAATTTCTTTTTTTTTTTTTTTGCCCTTTTCCACCTCATTTTTTGTCCAAATCCCTTCACCCTTATTTCTGTTGTTGACCGCCTTTTTTGAGTTGTATATTTGCCTATCTTCTTCCTTCACTTTTTCTTTCTTTTATTTATTCCGGAAACTAGTTTCAGATTTGTTTCTAGATCTTTCAATTATATTGTTCCTCTTCATTATTTTTTAGTATGTTGGTGAGCAGGTATTGGTCATTAACGCGCACCCTAAACTTTAATTTTTTTAATTTACAGATTTTTTAAAATTCAACTTTTAATCAACTCTTTATTCATTCCTTCTTATTAACTACAAGGTCTTTCTTCAATTAATTATTCTGGCTTGAATGGGTTGCCTTTTTAAATGTTTAGATCCTGGTCCACCAGATGATTCTGTTCGTCATTTTTGGCATATTAGAGGCCTTTTACTTGATGCTATTAATCCATGCAGCAGTAATAATGAAAATAGTCAACAACAAAAACAAAAAGCTGACAATCTTTGTGTGCAAGAAAGTGGAAGTAGTGGAGGAGGAAATACAAAAAGTGGAGGAGAAGATGGAGGATTAATACCCAAATTAACTGTTCAGGTTAATTAATTTTTTTAAAAGATTAAAAAAGAGTTTTTGGGGGAGAAATAATTCTAGAATATCTTATTTCATTCAAAACAACCATTAAAAGAAATATCGCTCTTTGAAATAAATAAATTATTTTTCTTTTCATCTTCCCATTTTTTTCCATTCTCTCTCAAATTGCATCTAATCTTTTCGGATAAAAAAAATAATAAAAGTCTATTCTCATTGTTTTCGATAAAAATAAAATTAAGGGACCACACAAAGTAATAGAGTTTTTAAAAATAATTTTTAATTTTCCCAAATTTCTAGAGACTCCCTCCAGGCGTTCTATATGTCTATGAAGGCCGACTAGTCTATAGAAGCAGGCGGTGGATTAACTGGCCATGGCCTCCAAATATTTCTTTATTATCTTCCTCTGGTGGAAGTCGACAACCTGATGAATTTGCAATTGAATTGTGTCAAATTGGTGATGTAAATGTTGTTGAACAATTTGTCTCCCAAAGAGTTTGTTTTAATTTTTCTTAAAAAATATTCCTTTGAATTTTTTATTCTTCTCAACGAAAAAATTCCCAATTTTTTAGTAGAAATAGTAAGCAATCCATATATATCCGAGTAAAGTTTAACTCAATTCTATATTTGTGTGGGCGGAAAATATGCTGGAAAAATGAATTTGATTACCGAGAAAAGAAAGAAAAATAGAAAAAAATATTTTTCGATAATATATTTTGGGCAAATAAAATTAAATTTTTTTTTAAATATTTTTTAAAAATCAATTCGTTCTAATTTTATTTCTTAAAGGATTCCAAGCCAATACGTTGTCAAGGACCTTTAGTTGATGTTCTAGTAACTGGAAGACAACCAAATCTTCATCTTGGCCTTTTAACAGCTCAAGCGGATTCTGTGGGCAAAGAATTAAGAGAAGTATTTCTCAGGCATAGACAACGCCCGAGAATATTTCAATTTAATTCTGTTGATATTGATGGAGTTGAAATTGAAGTGCCATAATTTAAAAAAGGAAAGAAAATTTTTTTAGAAAGAAAATAAATAAAAATATCACTTTTGAGCTTTTTTGTAGTTTTTTTTTGTCTCAATATTTTAATTAAAATATTTCAATAAATTTTTTTTTAAAATATTTGTCTTTTAAATTTTTTGATGTTATGGTTATATTTACCAAAAATAATTTTTTATTAGAATTTTTTGAAATTTTTCTAATCTTTTTCAATAAAAATTAGTTTTTTAGACAAAAAGTCTTTAATTATTTTTTTCTTTTTTTTAATTGTTCTTTTGCCTCTCTTTATTTCCAACTTTGTTGTTTTGTCTCCTTCCTTTCAAGGCTTATCATTAATTTTTTCTTTTTTTTCAAAAACTTTTCCTCTTTCTGTTATTTTCTCTTTTATTTCTTTTAAATTTATAAAAAGACAAAAAATTAGCATTTATTTAAAAAAGTCAAACGAGATCAACTAACTGAGCCCTCCATCCGAATACAACTGCTAGGGTGGATTCTGCTGCAGACCCAATACCGAGCCGCACAGCTTTACGCAGGGACTCGGACAAAGGGACACAACTCCCCTACAAGGGAGTTCACTCGGGTGAACGAGCACCTTTGTGAGATGAGTAGATCCGTCCCTAGCAGGAAACGGCGGCCAGCTAACTAGCACAAAATTAGCATTTTTCCCTTGATTATATAATGGGGGATTTTTCTTAAAACAAATGTTAAATGAGGTTAAAAGTTAAAAGAAAGGAAAATGTCTGTTCCTTAAATGTTTCTTTAATTGCGTTATCTCTATCTAGAAAATATGCAAATATTTATAAAGATCAAAGAACACAAAATGTTTTTTTTTCTATCATTTTCTTTTAAGATTTCTGTCTATTTTTGCGCGTTACTAAAATTATTTTTAAAAATTTTGCATTTAATTCAAAAAGGAATTTAAAGATTTTATTTTTAAAAGATCACACGCGGCGAATAAAAGAAAAATAAAAAAAAAGTTTTTATTATAGGATTATTCTTTTGAAAGTTTTTGTGATTTTATATAATAGAAAAATTTCCAAAAAAAAATTTTTTTGGGAGAATTTTCCCAAAGGATTTCTTTTTTAAATTCAACAAATAACCATTTTTATTTAATTTAAATAAATATTTTTTTTTCTTTTTTAGATATTTATTTTTTACTTCCAAAAATGGCAATCAACAACAAAAAATTATTAAAAACATCAAAAAATGATGAGAGATGTTAAAAAGAAACAAAATTATTTTTATTATTGGAACAAAAATTTGTGGAGGAGGTAAGAAAAAATTAATGATATTAGCTTGGATTTGGACTTTAATTTTTGGGACGGAGAACTTTATTTCAATAATTTCCCCTGCAAACCTTATCTTTTAATCTAAAAATATTTTTTTAGGAAGACATCATGTTCTCAGCTTTATAAATATTTTCTTCTACTCAACTTTATTGTTTGGATATATGCCTCAAAATGTACATTTAAAGGTTTGATTTAATTAAATTTTCAGAAGTGGGATCAAATGTCATCTAAAAACCTTAATTTTTCTTTTTTTTTTAGAAAACAACAGCGACGCTTTTCTCAATGATTTGTATTTAACAAAAGATGATTTTCTTACTTATAATTCAACTAAAAATATTTTTAATATACCAAAATGTGCCTGCGAAGAAGATTGGGCAAATGCCTTTTGCAGCAGATCTGAAAAATATTTAAAAATGGCAAGAGAGAAAGCGCCGTCAATTTGTGTTTGCAGGTCTTCTTTTTGGATGTTTTTTAATTTTTAAAAAATAATTTAAAGAAAGATGACTGGAATAATGAAGTGTGTTCAATTTCTTTCTCGCTGCTTTCACCATACTGTCGCTTCAACAGGACAAATAAAACAACAGCAACACCGCCCACCAGTGTTACAGGAGAAATGCAGTTGTTGTTTTAATGTAAGTTTAATTTTTTGAGTAATTTTATTTTAAAATCAGAGTTCAAACCAGAATATTGGAAAAAGATAAATCAAGAGCAAAGAGTAAGAAAATCTTTAAAAAAACAGAATTTTCTTAAAAACCAAAATCCATCTAAAAATAAAATTTTCTTTCCATTTTTAGCAGCCAGACGTTTTTTGTAAACAATTGGAATGTCATCAAATGCGCCCTATATTTGAACAAACGTCCAATGCTTCTTGCAAATGCTTTTCTCCAAAAACAACAGAAAATCAAAAAGAAAGAATATCAAAGAACTATTTAAATTTAATAGAGAATATATGTGGAGAATGGAAAGGAAAAGTTATTGATTATGACAAGGAAGAGGAAATAAAGGTTTTTTTAGTTTTTTTTTAATTTTTAAAAGTCAATGTAGAAACGATTGTTTTTTGAGCCCTCTTTTAGTAGTTAAATTTAGAAATTGGTTCTAATAAGAATGTTTGTGGTGTAGTGGTGTGGCAGCTGACCACACCCAATTCTTAGTTGAAGGTTCGAATCCTCTCGGTGGCAAATATTTTTCCATCCCTATATTTTACCTTTCTAAGTTTCTAATTTTGTTAAAAATTTAATTTAAAATTATTATTTTTTAATTTTCAGTTTTCTAATGATGTTATTCCTTCTAAAAGTCAATCAACAAAAAATAAGAATTTAAATAATTTATTTAATTCAACTGCTCCCTATGCAAGATTTTTATCTTTTCTTTTGATCGTCTTAATCGGCTCTTTTATATTGGCTATATTAGCTTGTTTCTGGAGTCATTGGAGAAGGGAATATTTAAGAAAAAAATCAGAAATAAAATTAGAAAATGAACAAATGAATGAAATAAAAAGAAATCAACAACTTTTGTGTGAACAACAAAAAGAAGAGAAAGAAGAAGAAAATCAAAATTTAGGTGAATTAAATAATAAAAGGAATGAAAGAAGAGTAATAGTTCAAGAAATAACTGTTTAAAAGAAAGAACATGAAAAACAATTATATAAACAAAAAAAAGAATTATTTAAATTTTCTCGCTCAATTGAGCTTCTCTGGCTAATATCATTTTTTATTATTTTCATTCTTTTTGTTTTCTTTTTCATATTGTTTTTTATGTAAATAATATTTTCCTAAAATTAAAATTTATTGATTTTTTTTTACTTAAACAAACACGCCTATTTTTAAAGGCTTTGATTTTTTTACAATTGTTTTTTTTTATAATTCTGTTTTAAATGCTAGTTTATTATAATACCTCAATTTAAAAAAATTCTGAATGAATTTCGAGCCTAATCAGCCACAACAAGAACATCCGCAACAGGTGCAGCAACAACAAGACCAGCAACATCAAGATCTGCCACAACCAGACGAGCAACGGCCACAACAACGACAAAGGCGAAGGAGAAAGAAGGTTTAATTTTAAAATTCATTATTTTGAATTTAATATCTTTGAATGTTTTCTTAAAAAAATCTAAATTTTTCAAGTCAAGTTTTCACTACTTAATTTTTTTCAATTTTTCAGAAATCTGGTGCCATTAAAACTGCGAGGAAAAGGAGAAGGAATCAACAACCTGAAAATTAAAAATCACATTTTGAGGTTTTTTTAATTATTAGGGAATGATCGATTTAATAATCTTTAGAGCTGCCGTTATGCATGATATATTGGATATGATGCCTGAAAGGATTAAACAAATCAAGGCAAGAGTAATTATAAAGGCAAAAAACAATTATTTAATTTTTTTTCATATTGTTTTTTATGTACTATTTTCTTAAAATTAAAATTTATTGATTTTTTTTTACTTAAACAAACACGCCTATTTTTAAAGGCTTTGATTTTTTTACAATTGATTTTTTTTATAATTCTGTTTTAAATGCTAGATTATTATAATACCTCAATTTAAAAAAATTCTGAATGAATTTCGAGCCTAATCAGCCACAACAAGAACATCCGCAACAGGTGCAGCAACAACAAGACCAGCAACATCAAGACCTGCCACAAGACGAGCAATGGCCACAACAACAACAAAGAAGGGGAAAGAGAAAGGTATATTATTTATCTTTTTATAAAAAATTCTTTTTATAAAATTTTCACCTTTTAATTTTTTCAAATTTTCAGAAATGTGGTTCTGATGTGGCTTCTAGGAAAAAAAACCGACGGAGGCAGTTGAGAAATCAAAATTAAACAATGCAATAAAACATCGTCCTCCAAAGCCACAGAAAAAAAGTTTTTTTTAATCAATTTTTATAAAAGTGTTGCCAAAAATGTTGCCAAAATGCCAAAAATTAGTAAAGGATTATTTCATTGATTTTTAAAGCTATTTTTATTATTTTCTTTTTTTGACTTTCCTCTTTCTGTTTTATTTTTCAATTTATTTTTTATCTACTATTTTCTTAAAATTAAAATTTATTGACTTTATTTTACTCTAAACAACACGCCTATCTTTAAAGGCTTTGATTTTTTATAATTTTGTTTTAAGCTAGATTATTTATAATACCTCAATTTAAAAATGTCTGAATGTAATTTTGAGCCTAGTCAGCTTTTGACAATTCTTCAACAACGAGAAACCTTTCAGAGTAATGAGCTTGCAGAACAACTTTGTATTGATCATCAAAAACTTGTTGGCGCAATTAAAAGTTTGCAGAGTCATGACGGGGTTTGGAATTTTTTATTTAAATATTTTTTGAGATTTTTATTTTTCATAGTTAATTGTCGTAAAAGAAGTTAAGATATCAAGACTACAGTTGACACCAGAAGGCGAACAAGTTTTGGATGAAGGGTCTCATGAATATAGAGTCTTTGATTTGGTTGGTGATCTGGGTGTGCCTAAAGCAATCATTGATGTTAGTAAATTTAATCTTTAATGATTGTCCCTATTAAGACTTTAAATTAAATCTTTGTCAAAAAACTTGGGGCCTTTAAGATTAAACCTTCAATAATCTGGAGGTCTTACCTTGAACCTTTATTAACTTTTTTTTTTCAGAAGGAATCTTTTGGACCTATTGGTTTTGGAAAGGCAATATCTGCTGGTTGGATAACTACAGAAGTCAAAAATGGAGTTAGTTTGGTTGTTAGAAAAGTAACTTCTGTGGAGGACAAAGCCAGACATGAGCTAAAACAAATTAAAGGAGGAATGAATAATTTTGATGCCAAAGCGATTGGAAATTTAAAAAAGAGAAAATGGATAAATGAAATGTATTTTTTAAAAATAATTCTATCGGAAATTAATTACTATTTTTTTAAAGATCTTTCAAGGCGATGATTGTCTCAAAAGGTGCCAATTTCAACGAGAGCTTGTCTAAACCTGAATTGGATTTGACAACAGAAATGATTTCATCGTTAGTTTGTTTTTGTGTTTGTGGTGATACTGGGTATTGAATAGTTTTTCCATCATCCATCAACTAAGGCTGATTGTGAGTCATGAGAAACATGCCTTGGCCGATTTTTTTCCATTTCCGATCATTTCCATAAATCCATCAACCAAGGCTGATTGTGAGCCATGAGAAACATGCCTTGGCCAAAGCTCACATTAGCCCGATCTATAACAAGTAATCGATCCGTTGTTCTTTCCTCTGAATAAGTTCGACCAATTTTACTGAATCAGAAATTCAATCAACTCTAAAATCCCAAAATTTTTTAATATGTTCAGAGGTTCATGGCGCAATAAAAACTTCAAAAAATATAATTTCGAAGCAATGGGCATCATTCCACAATCTGGTCATCTACATCCTTTACTCAAAGTCAGAGCTGAATTTAGAGATATTTTCTTTCAAATGGGATTTTCTGAGATGCCAACAAACAAATTTGTGGAATCATCTTTTTGGAATTTTGACGCGCTCTTTCAACCACAACAACACCCAGCTAGAGATTCTCATGACACTTTCTTTTTGACAGGTTTCTTTTATTATTTTTTGTTCATGTAATATTTAATCGATTTAGAACCAGCGATTTCAACTGAGTTTCCCCAAGATTATGTTGATCGTGTTAGGAAAGTGCATTCTGAGGGCGGATATGGATCTCTCGGGTTTATTTTTGAATCTGCAAACTTTTATTAATTTATTTTTAAAGATACAAATATGATTGGAACATCAAAGAAGCACAGAAGAATTTGCTAAGGACGCATACAACAGCAGTTTCTGCAAGACAATTATATTCGCTTGCTAAAAAGGTTTTCTTTTATAATTTATTTTTAGATTATTTTTTTATTTTAAGGGTTTTGTGCCAACAAAGATGTTTAGCATTGACAGGGTATTCCGGAATGAGACATTAGACGCAACCCATTTGGCTGAATTTCATCAAGTTGAAGGAGTGGTTGCTGAACGGAATCTTTCTTTGGCACATGTTATTGGACTCTTTACCGAATTCTTTAGGAAATGCGGTTTGTTTTCTAATTTTTGATAGAATAATTTATCTAACTTTAAGGAATCGAAAATCTTCGCTTCAAACCAACATACAATCCATACACAGAACCTTCAATGGAAATATTTGCTTATCATCAAGGATTAAAGAAGTGGGTGGAAATTGGAAACTCTGGAATGTTTAGACCAGAAATGCTTCTACCAATGGGATTGCCTGACAATGTTTGTGTTGCTGGTTTTGGACTGTCACTTGAAAGGTTTATTTTTTTATTTTTATTTTGGGTGGGTTTAATTACTCTGGGAGCCCTGTTCTTGATTGATTATCCACACTTGGGGGTTCCATTTTCAGGATTTCAATCTCTGAATTAACTAGGAAATCCTTTAATTTTTGACAACAATTATTCTTTTTATATTACAGGCCAACAATGATTCGCTACGGGATTTCAAATATCCGTGAACTATTTGGGCACAAAATTGATCTACAAATGGTCTACAACAATCCAATATGCCGACTTGATTCAAAAGAATGAAGGATTGTTGTTATTTAGAATACTGTTGATTTATTTGATTGATTTGTTTAATATATTGATTTGTTTAAATAAATTCAAAGATAAAATTTTTCATCCACTGTGATTTTTTCCGGTCGTAGCGTTAGTCCTAACTTACAACTTTTGCAGAACGTTCTCGCCCGTCAATGCCCTCTCGTCGTGTTGTGGCGAAATATGTATCCCGCTTTTCCCATCTTTTTCTTTTAAATTTTTTTGGCGCCATTTTGCATAGTGTTTTTTCTTCGAGAATATTCTATTGATTTTTTGATCGAGAAATTTTATTGATTTACACTCCGACCGCTGAGTCATGCTTTTTTTAATTCTTTCAAAATTTTTGATTATTTTTTTTAATTTTTAGATTTTTTGGTCATGGACGACCAGAATTTTGAATTTGTGGTCAATGCCGTTGTTGTCTTCACTTCTGACAACGGCACCAGCAAATCATCAGAAACCCCAACACAACTTTATTTTTATTCTGATTTAAAACAAATTGTTATTGTTTTTAAAAAGAAAAAGGTTTATTTTAATTTTTTATTTCTGATTAATTCTGAATTTTAAGATTGTTATCCCAGCAATCTGCATCAAAGAGAACAGAACACCCCAAGCTGGCCTTATCTACCACTTCTCGTTCCAGATCCCAGACAGCAACTTCAGGCAGTGCACCATCAAAATGACTCACACTGACGACAAGCAGCTGATCCACTCTTTTCTGTTTAGAAATGCTGGAGGTTTTCTTTAAATTATTTTTGATTTATTTTATTTATATTTTTAGTAAGAAATAACATCATCAGCAACAGCGGCAGCATTCCGTCCACTTCAACATCTTCTACTTCAACAGCAACAGATGCTTCACTTATTCCCAGCACATCAACAGCAGCAACAACAACATACATTCAAGAAACCGAGAATATGCCGACAACATCCGCAGCAGCAACAGCCCAATTCCACACAATTTTTTCTGATGACGACTACGACACCTCTCTGGAAGGGCCTTTTGAACTGTCGCCAACACCATTACCAGCAAAAAAACCAAGGCAGCAATTGCCAAAAGATGAAAAAATTTTAAATAAAGAAGATTCTGATGAATCAGCAGCAACAACATCAGAAACTGCCAACATCCAACAACAACATCAAAACATCGAGCAACAGCCACAACAAGAAAAGCAACAACCACAGCAGCAACAACAAGACGAGCAACAGCCACAACAAGAAGAGCAACAGCCACAGCAGCAGCAACTAGAAGAGCAACAGCCAGAACAACAAAGGCGAAAGAGAAGAAGACATCATGTAATGTCTTAAAATTTAAGAACCTTAAATGTTTTTTTAATTTCTGAAATCTAAATTTCTCAAATCAAGTTTTCACTTTTTAATTTTTTTCAATTTTCAGAAATCTGGCTCCTTTAGAGCTATGATGAAAAAAAATCAACAATCTGAAAATTAAACATTTTGAGGTTTTTTAATTATTAGTAACAAATATTTTGATTATTTTTAGAGCTGCCGTTATGCATGATATATTGGTCATGATGCCTGAAGGGATTAAACAAAACAAGGCAAGAGTAATTTTGCAACATCTGAGCGAAGCCTGGCGTTGTTGGAAAGCAAATATACCTTGGAAAGTTCCGGGCCTGCCAACTCCTGTTGAGAATATGATTCTGCGTTATGTGAAAGCAAAGGCAGATTGGTGGACAAATTCAGCACATTATAATCGAGAAAGAGTTCGTCGTAGTGCAACTGTGGATAAAACTGTCTGCAAGAAGAATTTGGGTCGTTTAACCCGTCTTTATTTGAAGGTTAGTAAATATTTTACTTTTATTCTTTTTGACCTTATAATTTATCCCTGCTCGTAGCTCAGCACGCTTGTTTCAGTTTTACCCGCGTCTCCTTCCCGGTCCCGAGCCTACGAGCGTGGCTTAGTCGGCGGGGCAACTCGCATGGCCTTGCCTGCTCGTAGCTCAGCACGCTTGTTTCAGTTTTACCCGCGTCTCCTTCCCGGTCCCGAGCCTACGAGCGTGGCTTAGTCGGCGGGGCAACTCGCATGGCCTTGCCTGCTCGTAGCTCAGCACGCTTGTTTCAGTTTTACCCGCGTCTCCTTTAGTAGTGAAGGTGGCCCAGTTATCCAGGTTCCCATTGCGTTGCTCAGTTTTTGCGGGGACATTTAAATGGTAATTATGGGTTATGGAGGCAATTTCCTGCGAATTATCAGATAATTTCTTAGATATTTAGTTTTAATTTTAAAATAAATTAATTTATTTTTTAAGTTAATCAATTTTCAAATTATTCAAAGGTAGAGCTGAATCTAGAGATATTTTCTTTCAAATGGGACTTTCTGAAATGCCAACAATCAAATTTATGGAACAACACCCAGCTAGAGATTCGCATGATACTTTCTTTTTGACAGGTTTTCTTTTATTATTTTTTTGTTCATGTAAATCTTTTTAATCTTTAGAACCAGCAATTTAAACTGATCTTCCTCAAGATTATGTTGATCGTTCTAGAAAAGTGCATTCTGAGGATGGATATGGATCTCTTAGGTTTGTTTTGAATTTTATTTAATTTTTTAACATCATTTTTGACATGGAAACATTATTTTTTATAATCTCTAAATTTAATCAAAACGACCGCCTAATAGTCGACTAATAACCTTTACTGGTATTAGTCCTTCGTGGCGTAGTCGGATATGCCCTGATTTTGCTGCTTTGGTGGCAGGGTTCGATTCCCGTCTGTTAATATTTTTTAATCTTGCTTAAAATAATTTATTTGTATCATCCCGATATTTGACTAAAACTACTGACTAATAGTTGAGTAATAACGAATAAGCGTTACTAGTCTCCGTGGTGTAGTTGTGATATGGCTTGGGTTTGCTGACTTGTTGGTTGGGTTCTGAACTCCTTTTTGGGAAAATTTTTTTAATTTTGCGTAAAATAATTTTATAAAAATTCTTAAAATTTATTTTTTAACGACGGGAAATATGATGGAACATCAAAGAAGCACAACCAACAGCTGTTTTTGCGAGGCAATTATACAAAGGTTTTATTTTTAATTTATTTCTAGGAATATTATTATTTATTTTAAAGGGTCTTGTGCCATCAAGGATGTTCAATATGATGATGTTTGTGTTGCTGGTTTTGGATTGTCACTTCAAAGGTTTAATTCTTGAAATTTAATTTTTTTGGTTGGGTTATCTCCCCAGGATTTACCACTTTTTTACAGTTTTAATGCGGGGAGTTCCATCTTACTTGATTACTCATAATTGGAGGAGGGGGGGGGGGGGGTCATATTGCTGAATGCTTGAATTTAAATGTTTTTGGTATCCTTTTAGATCTTTATGTCCAGGATTTCAATCTTTTAATTATCTGGAAGATTCTGTTTCTGAATTTAATTTTCTGAAAATAATTATTCTTTTAAAATTTATAGGCCAACAATTGGACACAAACTTGTTCGACAACAAAATGCCGACTTGCTTTAAAAGAATGAAGAATTTATTATATAAAATACATTTTTTGATTTTTATATTGTTTCTTTTAATTTTTTAATTGTGTTTTAGGACAGGATGATCTACTGGTGGGACTGCCTGACAATGTTTGTGTTGCTGGATTTAGACTGTCACTTCAAAGGTTTTGTTAATTTTTTGGGTTTGGTTTATCGGTGCCGTGTTCTTATCCATGGTTGGGAATTGCTATGCTGGGAGTTAAGTGTAGGAATCCATTTGGGTCTTCCAGGATTCCAGGCAGAAATACGGAAATCCATTTTTGACAATTCGAAATTCAGGCCGGTAGTTGGATGCCTGCAACAACCCGTACGCCGACTTAAAAAAGAATGAAGAATTATATATAATATCCAATTTGATTTTTATTGATTTGTTTAATTTTTTGACTTTATGTTTAGGCCGGGTGTGCTTCAACAGATGGGACATGCTAACAACGCTGTTTTTGGACTGTCAAGGTTTTTTGTTTGGATCGTTCTGTGAGGCATTTTAATGCCTATTATTTTTGTTCTTTGAGATTTCGCTCAACTGAACTCTAGTGTCCAGATCGGTTTTTGTCAAAGATTAGTGGGACAAGGTGTCGTTTATTTTAAAAGTTTACAATATGCCAAGATTGCGCGGATTTTCGAATTTTGATTTACAGTCAAACTTTGAGACTTCACGCAATTTTGACTTTTGTAACAAATCCAAGACATTTACGGCAAAAATGAGACTATAGAACACTGATCAATCTGTGCTGATTTTTTTTTAAAAATTAGATAATTTTAAAAATTTGCGTGTTTTTGCGCACATCTCTAAATAATTAAAAGTGGAGATTAGAGAAATAGTGTGGTTAGAGAAAAAGTTATTTGTGGAGATTATTTATTGATTTTTCTAAAAATATAAAGTTAAATTTTAAAAAACGATATATTGATTTTTTTTAGATTATAAACTTAAACAAAATTTTAAAAATCGATATGTCGATTAATTGATTTTTATAAAATTAAAAACTTAACAAAATTTAAAAAATCGATTTATTGATTTTTTATAAAATTATAGACTTAAACAAAATTTTAAAAATCGATATATCGATTTATTGATTTTTTTAAATTATAAACTTAAACAAAATTTTAAAAATCGATTTATTGATTTTTTATAAAATTATAGACTTAACAAAATTTTAAAAATCGATATATCGATTTATTGATTTTTTTAAATTATAAACTTAAACAAAATTTTAAACATCGATATATCGATTTATTGATTTTTTAAAATTATAAACTTAAACAAAATTTACAAATCGATATATTGATTTATTGATTTTTTTTAAAATTATAAACTTAAACAAAATTTAAAAAATTGATATATCGATTTTTTATAAAATTAAAAACTTAAACAAAATTTAAAAATCGATATATTGATTTATTGATTTTTTTTAAAATTATAAACTTAAACAAAATTTAAAAAATTGATATATCGATTTTTTATAAAATAAAAAACTTCAACACAATTTAAAAAATCGATATATCGATTTATTGATTTTTTCTAAAATGAAAAACAAACAAATTTAAAAAATATCCAGTTGACACTCAACGGGCCGCTCTCAACTGCCCAAACCTGACTAGACTCAAATGTCAAATAATCGTTCAATTCAAATAATTGGGATATAATATCATGTAATTGAATATAGGGCATTATGCCAAATTTCAGCGATTTTTAAATTTTAGAGATTGAGACTCTAAGTTTAGGTACTCAACCGTCACAAAAAATTTATTGGACAAAGTGTCATATATTTAAAATATTGGGCAGGATGCCAATATGCGCGGATTTTTAAATTTCAAACAAAGACTTTTGGCACCCCTAACCCTCATCAAAAGATTCAATTTTTCTGCAACGGAAACATTTTTATTACAAATCAGAGATCAAAACTATGTATAATATACGAAAACAATAATCTTCATCTGACTGGTCTGAATAAGATAAGAAGATCACCGCCCTGCAAAAAAAAATATGAAAAATTAAAACAAATTTTTTTTTATCCTTTATTTAATAAAGGATTTGGATCATGCGAATTTTTTAAAATCGTTTACAAAAAAGGAAGATGTCCAAAAATAGTTTAGCTTTCATGTTCTTGGATTCAATCTCCAAAAAGGTAAAAATTTAAAAATAAAAAACCTGTTTCCAAATTAAATGTTTAACAGTCCTCAAATCCATTTCTGGATCCAACTTTTGATCATTACAAAACAATTCTATTTTTTCTTCAATATTTTCAGGCATTGCAGGCAAACTTGAAGTTGTAACAGCTACGTTTTCGCTTGCATTATCCGCCGGGTAAAGAATTTTTTCCCAAACATGTTCCATTACTTTGCGGCATTGAAGCATTTCTGTCGCACTCAATCGATCTCTAGAATAAGTTTAAAGATAAAACACAAATTAAAAATAAACAAACTTTTTTATTTGAAATTTAGGAATAAAAGATCCATGTGGTTGTAGATAAAAAGGAATTTTGTTGAATTTTGGAAAATGATTGGACTCGACAACCTACAAAGAATTAAAATTAGAAAAAATAAATTTAGAAATAAATTTAAAAATTACTTGTAAAACCCAAACAGGCAAAACATCTTTTAACATTGCGGAATCAGATGGTGAAGCAGCATCTCTAACAGTTGTTCGAAATAACGGCCTTACAAGATCATCTGTACATTGGCTAGAAATACTAAGATTCATGGAGGAAATATCTTTATTGAAGGCAAGTTTCACCCGAAACAACATAATCATTGAATTAAAAGGAAAAATAAATCAAAAACAAACCGAATAATGATTGGAGTATGCAAAGGAAGAGAATAAAATCCTTGAAGAGGAGAATCCCTGTCATCGCCTTGATAGGAATACGGCCATCTTTCAAAAAGACTTCGCAACAACAGACCACCAAAATTAACTGAAAATTAGTTTTAAATAGTTTTTTAAAAGAAATTAAAAAATAAACCTTTGGCATCACTCGGTTTATCAGCAAAACCAGCATCTCTTGCTGAGACCCAAGCAGAGAAAACGTCACTTTCATCCAACGTGATCTCGAGAACCTTAAATAAATTTTTTGAAAATGGTTAATTAACTAGTTTTAGAAAATTAACATCAATATTTTTTAAATTATCATTTAAAAAAACTCACTCCACATTTAGTTTCAACAGAGAACCAGCTAGGTATCCAAGACTTTCTTACATTTTCCCTAATAACATCTTCAATGCTCGCGCCTTGAGGCAAATTCTTTAATTTCTTTGCCTGTAAAGCATCCCAAAGTTCCAGATTTCCGTTGCTGTCTTTGCTAACAATTTGACGTCGATCATTCAAAACGGCATATTTCCTGATGCTCGGAGCGCCTTAAAATTTGAGAAAAAATCAAAAAAACTAAAGATAAAATTAATATAAAAAAACCTCCAATTGTCATGTCAGGTTGTCTAATTTTTGGTGTTGTATTATCAAATCCATGAAAGTCTACTGGAATAGGCCAACGATTGATTGAAGAATCCCAAGTAGCAGCCCATAAATGTTTTTGTTGTTGCTGCTCACCATCATTAACCAAAATTAATTTTTGAATTGGTTTTTGTTCAATAAAGAGAAGTTCAGAATTTCCAAGATTGCGCATTGGTGTTCTGAATACACGACGATCTCGACCGCCAGAATAAATTGTGGAGAAATTTGTATCCGTCTAAATTAATGGATCAAATACAAAAATAAAGAAAATTGATTGTGTGATTTTTAACTGATTTTAACATAATTTAAACAAGCCAAAGTTCCTTTTCGATTTTTGCTTATCTAGAGGAGTAAAATATTTTACTATTGAGTCAAAAAATAATTGAAATAGAGAAAGATAATTATAAACTAAAAAATAAATGTTAGTAAAATTAAAGGGACTTGGTGGGCATCGAACCCCCAATCAAAGAATTATTATCTCTGAAATCAATCGCCTTAACCATTACAGCACAACTAACTATACAAGAGAAGTATAAAAAGTTGGATTAAACTATAAGAGAATTAATGACAAAAAATTAAATAACCAAAAAATAATCAAGTCCAATAATTAAAAAATCCTAGCTTGGATCAAGAGCGACTTACTCAATAGAAGTTAAATTATTTTTAAAATAAATTCATTAATTATTTAAACCTGAAGAGCCCAAACACTGTCTGAATGACATCTAACAGCACCAATACATCGTTGTTGTCCAATACTCCAAAGGCGAATAGTTCCATCGCTGCTACCTGATAAACACTTTAGAAAATAAAAAATAAATATTTTTTAGAAGGATTTAAATAAACCAATGTTCCTTCTCTGTTAACAGTAATTGCTCTAATATTTTCTGTATGTCCACGCAATTTAGTAATCTTTTGACATGTTCTAGGATCCCAGACTCTGAGGATATTTTCTGTAGAACCAGCAATAATAACTGTGCCCAATTCATTCATGGCGAGAGAATAAATGCTGTTTTTAGTTCCGCGTAATGAAGAAGCTAAAAGGAATTATTAATAGGAAATGGATTTATCAAAAGTATTCAGCCCAAAGATTTTTCAAAAAAATGTCAATCAAGACTTAGATAGTCGTGTTAGGGTACCACTTGAAACAAGGAAGTCACTGGTCGAGGAAAAAATCGGAATTTTTCGAAAGAAAATATACGAGAAGACTAGCACTTGCTTGAGCTAGGTGATGACTTAAATCAAAACATCATGACTCAAAATCGATTAACTAAAAATAAATATATACTTGTAACTGTATTGTTGGTTGCTGTCACTTTAGTGAGTGTATTAACATCCCATAAATAAATGCATTTATCCAAACCAGCACTAGCAACCGTCTCTGAAGGTTCACGCGAATAAGCCAAACATCGAACACAATCTTTGTGTGTTTTGAGAGTTGAAAGACAGGTTCCCTTTTTCCTGACATCCCAAACTTTTAATGTTGTGTCGGAAGAGGCAGAAATTACTAAAAGAAAAAATAAAATCGAATAATTTATTTTAAGAACAAACATCTACTTCCACCACTACAAAGAACAATGTCATTAACCCAATCGCAGTGATGTTCTAATGAACGAAGAAATGGATCATTTAGACCTTGTTTTGCAAGAATATCCCACTGACGAATTACTGAATCTGAGCCAGCAGAAAATAAATGCATTGAAGCGGAATCATATTGAAGAGAGTTAATAAATCCTCTATGCTTTGCTTCTATTGGAGAATTTCTTATTAAAAAAGAAATCTAAAAAATTAATTATTTAAACGATTAATGTAAAAACCTGTGTTTTCTTTTTAATAGCAGATGGTTGTTGCATTTATTTTAAATAAAATAAATTTATTTTATTAAAAAAGGCTGAAGATTCTTATTAAAATATAAGATGAAGAAAAATAAAAAAAAATAAATTATCTAGACTGAACCTTATATGAATTTTACAGTAAAGGTTAGTTGAAATATTGAGTCATGTTAATACTTTAATAAATGAGGATTCTCACCTCCTGTAAATTTCTAAGGATTTATTTTAAATTTTTAAACCGTTAGAGATAAAATACAAAAGTAATTAGATTAATTAAGGAAAAAATTTACAGACATATATGTTGAGACTCAAATGGAACTCTAACAATAAGAGATAGACCGGTAAAGGACGATTGAGTCCCGCCGGTTGAGTCCCTGAGCCCTTTTTCGGGCCATAACTTTTTTGGATTTCATCCATTTCGAATAAACTTATATCATTCGAAAGCTTTAGTCATGAGGATTCTTTATCCTAACGGGATAGATTCGATAAGATCATCCTATAAAAAGTTACAGACGTTTAAAGATAGAAAATCACGATTGTCTGGACTTATCAGCTCATAACTTTTTAAATATTGATTGGATCTGATCAGTCCCTTTGGGATAAAGAATCAGCACATCCAGTGCTTTCGAATAATATAAGATTTGTTCGAAATGGTTCAGGCCCAAAGAAGTTATGGCCCGAGAAACGGCCCGGGGACTCAACCGGCGAGACTCAATGGTCCCCCAACAAGAGATATTTAGAGTGAAATTTAAAGTTCCACCTATGCTTTGTGCCAAAATAAGGCATAAATTTTTAGACAAATGATCCCTGAGCTAAATTTTATTTTTTCTTTAAATTGTCCAATTCGTGAAAATATTGATTAGAAATTTTCATATCAAAGAAATTAATTTTTTCCATCCTGCAATTATATTGTTAAAAAAATTTTGAAGATGAATACAATAAATGCTTCCATTGACTGGAAAGTCAAGAACTTTTCACAATTCTATAAAAATATCGAGTATTTGCAATTGACAAGTAAGTATTTAAGAATTCGTATTTTGTTGTTTACAGTATTGTTAGGTATAGTATAAAAGCGCTAACTTTTAGACGCTTGCAACCTATTCTTAATCTACAACCAACCTACAACAACAACCAACGTCAACAACCAACAACATAGTCTATCTCCAACACACAGTCTTATTCCTATTGTATTCTTGCTATTGTATTTCTACCCTTGTGATAAAGCACATTGTTAGTTAACCTAGTAGGCTACAATTATTCTGTTACGTGAATACGTAACAAGTATGTATTCTCATGTAATTTATTTCCTTATAGATTTTTATTGACTAGGTTCCTGCCATCTAAACCTCTCAGCTACATATATTCCGTGTACTGCAAACACAATACGAATTGCTTTAATAAAGTGATTATTTTTAATTTTGAAAATTGCAGGTAAAATTTTTCTTGACCCTGATTTTCCTTCTTTGGCCTGGCAATTATGTATCGAAGTGGTCAAGCAGGCAACATTCATCACTTTGGCTGCGGCAATTGGGGCCACGAGGGAGAAATGATCTAGTTAATACTAGGTATAAAATTTGGGCATCAAAGGATATTTTTACAATAAATATCTCAAAGTTCTCGTTTCTTTTTTTGTCTTTTAATTATTTATTTTTTACCTTAGGTCAACTCACAAATTTGAAAACCAAGAAAAATTGGGATATAAAGAAATTCCAATTGAGACGCTTAGATTTAATGGTAAGATGATAAATATTTGATTTTAAACATGAAGCAAGGTTTTTCTTTGAAAATTAAATGTATTTTTTACTAGGGGTACAAGGGTGGTTTAAAAATGTCAACTCCTTTGTTATATTTATGTGGGAAATTTACATCTTTCTCTTGGAGATTGCCCCGATGTGGAGAAGTGAAAAGAGCTAGTATATCGATAGACTTAGACTGAAGTGTCCATTCAATTCATAGAGAAGAAAATTAGTTTTCAATTGTACTTCCTGTTTTTGCTGTTCAATTTCTCCACAATTTTAAATTGAAAAATTTCAGGCCATTTATTTCTGCACTGTAAAGTTGAGGCTGATCGTCATTGTGTAACAAATAATCTGCGTAATATTTATAGCAAAATGTTCAAAGACAAAACTCTTTCAGATTTTGTCATTAAGGTTTTTTTAAAAAGAACAGCTTACAATTTTATTATATTTTAAAGGTTGGCTCAGAAGAAATCAGTACACATCGCTGTATTTTGGCCCAAAATAGTGATGTGTTTTAAACAATGTGCGAGCAGAAAGCGATGATTGAGGCACGCTCGGTTTATTTTAAATTTGGTTATACACAAAAGGGTTTAGTTGTAATTTTAATATTTCGGGTATTTTGGACAAAATTGTTGTTAAATTCATGCCATTTTAAAAATAAGAAAAATTTAAAAAGGGCTCTTAAAACATTATTAGTTTAATTCTATTAAGATAATTTTAGGGTATGGTGACACTGACTGATATTACTCCAGTAAACCTTCGCGGAACTACGGATAGAATTGCCATTACTCCTGAGAGCGTTAAGGCAATGTTGGAATTTTTTTACACTGGCACTATTTCTGAAGGTTTTCTTTTCAATAGAATTAATTTAATTTTCCTTTTATTTTAAGAACTATTGAAAGGCCATGTGGAGATTGTTTTTCAGTTGGCACATATGTACCAAATTGAATTATTGAAATATGAATGCGAACGTTTTATGTCTTTGACGATTAGTAAAAGATTTTTTAGATTTAAAATAATACATTTGGTAAAATAAACTCAAATTTGTTTTGTTTTACAGGTGTTAAGAACTTTGTTCAATATTGTGCTATTATTGACTTATATGGTGCTCCAATTCTTTTAGAAGTAAGAATTGGACTTAATTAACTTAAAATTAAAAATTTTTAATTTCTAGGCTTGTTTAGCTTTTATTTGTACAAACAAAAAGACTTTTTTGGATAGTAAAGAATGGAAAGAAGTGGAAAGCAAATATTCACAATTGGCCACCCAACTTATGAAGCGTGGTTTTATGAGTGATGACAATTGAGGGAATTTTGATGGTTTAATGTTGACAATTAAGGAGTTTTGATAAAAAATTAAATATAAATAAATGATATTTTTGCAATCATAATTTTAAATTATTTCAAAATTTTTGTCTTTCTAAAAATAATTGTTAATTCTAAAAAAAATAAAGAAATCAATCTTGCATTCATATTTTTATTTTTTAACAATTATATTTGTTGTTTTTTATTTTCAAATATTTAACCCATCAAATTAAAATATTATTTAGATGAATTCTATAAGTTCAAAATTTGAATGGAAATTTGACAAACTTAAAGAAATTTACAAAGCTGCTCAATTCTACATAAAAACACATTTAATAAGTATTTTTTTAATCTTGAAATTTTATTTAAAAACTTTTCAGGTAATCGATTTTCAAATTCTGATTTCCCTGCAGTGGAATGGGAATTAATTCTTGAAATTTATAAAAGGGAGACTATATTAAATGCTGATGATGGAACTGTTGGTATTTGGCTTCGACAAATAGGGCCAAATACAATCAATGATTTTGTTAACACAAAATATAAAATTTATGCAATCAAAAATACCAAACGCGTGGATATCGGAAGGTTTTAAATTTTAAAATTATTTTTTTAACTAATTTAGTAGGTCTGCAATATTTGTCCGCATGTCTTAAACTGCGGATTCGAAAGGGGATCACTTAACGATAATTTACATTGTAAGACATGCTTTTATGCCTTGCGGATAAATATTGCGGACTTTGTTGGAAAAAACAAAAGAAAAAGTGTTTGATCTATTTTTAATATATTTTTTTAGATCAACAAATCAACTGGAGAACCAAAAACAAATTGGATATTCTACATTTAAATTGGGAGATGTGATTAATCCTAAAGGCGAAAGTTCTAATGGTACAATGATATATGAAGGTATTCTATTCTTTAAATTTTTTGTTGAGTAATTTCTAAGATAGTTTTCATCCTCTAACCTCATTTCTAAATTTTAGGTTCTTTACATCTTTATTGTGAAGTTGAACTTGTTTGTTTTAATCCAATTGCTGATTTACAAAATAAATTTAAAAAAATGTTAGAAGAAGAAGCATTTACTGATTGTATTTTTAAGGTTTATTTAATTTTTTATATTTTTTTGCAAAAAAAATTTTTTTAAGGTTGGCGACGAAATTATAAAGGCACATCGTTGCATTTTGGTACAAAATAGTGAAGTATTTAAAAAAATGTTTGGAGAGAATGGCATGCTTGAAACAAAAAATGTAAATTTTTGTTTTTCAAATTGAAGCTGGCATCGGATTTGGGCTTTAAATTAAATTTTTATGGGTGAAAAAATGGTTTAATCCAAGATCCTTTTATTGTAATAAAAAATTAATTTAGTGTGAAGTTACAATTTCTGATACTACTCCAGAATGTTTTCGTGCATTATTGGAGTATTTTTATACTGGCAAAATTAAAAAAGGTTTATTTTATTTAAAAAAAATTTTAATGTTATTTTTAAGAGACATTACAAAATAATGTTGATGGCATTTTTGCTATTGCACACAAATATCAAGTGGAAACGTTGAAATTTGAATGTGAACGCCTTATGTCAAACTTTATTCGTAGGATTTAATTATATATTTTTTGCTTATAATCAAATCCTTTGTTTTAGATCCCAAAACATTTCTAAAATATTGTGGAATTATTTCTTTATATGGTGCTCCAACTTTAGAAGAAGTAAAATTTTTTATTTATTAATTTATTTTTATTCATTTTTATAGGCCTGCAAAGATTATTGTCGTGCTAACAGAAGTTTTTTAAACGGCAAAGAATGGGAAGATGTTCAAGAGGCTTATACAAACCTGGCATTTAAATTTATAAGATTTGTTCTTAATGACAATGATAACACACAACAATGATTGTTTGGAACGAATTTAACCAAATAAGATATCTTTCACTGGTTATGAATAAAGGTTTCTCTTTTAAAAGGAAATAATCATCTTTCTAATATTTATTCACCAACTAAGAAATAACTTGAATAAAATGATAAATGAATCGGAAAATTGTTTTGTGTAAAAACAATTAAAAATATTATTTTTATGTCGACATAAAAACATCTTCTCTGTCAGCGGTTGTAACTCCCAATGGGTCTTCAAAAACATTAAAATTATGGAAATGTAAAGGTCTATGATCTTCATGATAAAATTCCTTTGGGGCTGCTAAACAAACATCATATTGCATATTTGAATCGTGTCGAACACCTATTGTTTAATTAAAATATTAAAATTTTAAAAAATTAACAAACCCATAAAATTATAATTCCAAACAGCAGATGAAGGAACCATAAAATATCCAAGAAATCGATCAGACAAAAGCATTTGTACTTTCTCATAATGTGATGGCAAATAACCTTTTGGATTATTTCCTTTATCAGTGTTATTACGTCCCCATTCATATCCACTTGGAGTTAAACGATAAGCAGTAAGAGATACAGAACCGGGAGTAAAACTACAAGTAACAATAACACTTCTTTCACCATCCCATTGATTTTGATGAATAATTTTTGAATGCATTGTGACATCTTGTGGTGATAATTGTGGTAATTCATTTGGTTGAGTATGCATCCTTTAAAAAAATTAAAAAATAAATTTAATTTCTATTTACCATCCAAGAGGTTCCAAATCTTTCAGAAATTCATGTTGAGGAAGTTGATTTGGTAAATGTACAACTTGATGCGTTCCCCATTGTGGTGGAAGTACAATACAACGAATTTCTTTTACGTGAGGATTATCTGGAGGAGAAATTCCATAAATATATCCAGCAATTTGTGTTCGAAGATCAGAAATTGTTATAAATTTTTTGAGAATATTTTTGGGGAGAATATATGTATATCCAGTATCTTTAACATCATCAGAGTTGACATAAATATGTTGTGTTCGTAAATGTAAATTTGTAGAACTTTAAAAAATAAAATTGATTTTAATACTTTAATATTTAAAAAAAATCCCCAAACCTAATAGCTCTAACACGCCATTCAGTTCTTGAAGAAAATGTTTGTGTTTCATAATTACTTGTTGTTGCAGAAATTATTTCATCTCCATGTTTATTTACTGATTTTGTTGTTGTAGCAGTTAATTGACTTTGTTCTTTTGTTTGTTTTTCTATTTCAGCAATTTGTTGTCTTTGTTGTGAAGGCGCACTTATTTCCATTCCAAGAATAATATCTCTAACTTCTGATTGTGTTAATGAACCAACATTTACATTATTTTTCTTTCCATAATCATTTAATATCATATCTTTTAATGCTAATTCAACTTTAATCCATTCATCATCTGATAAAGTTGGCCAAATATGATGAGATTCTGTTACCGTTGTTCTATCAGGTTTTAAAATAACTTTTGTTTTGTCAGGATTTATATGCATTCCACGCATTATTAAAATAACACGAGAAAATGCTGTATAGCTTGAAATCGTCTTAAAAAAGATATATTAATATTAAAACAGAAAGAATTAAAAACCTTAAGCCAATCATCATAAAGATTGAAAAGAACCATTTGAGGTTCATTTGCTTTTAGAATTAGATCACCAAACTTTTCAATCTATAAAAAATTTAGATCATATGAATAAAAAAAATTCTTACTCTCATAATAGCTTGGAATGGAAGCATTAATTCAGATCCTTTAATAACAATATTTGGAAAATCAAGTAAGTGGACTTCCAATGGGTCAAGCATAGCTTTACGTGTTACAATAATTTGTCTTGGCTGTTCTTCGACTGGCAATGAACGAATTAATGCAGCAACTTCTTCAGCAGTTTTCCATTTTGCCAACTTTAAAAAATAAAAATTAAATACTAACTTTAATAAAAAACTAATTACCTGACTCAAACGTTTCTGTCCAGCCCAAACACTTGTGTGAATTATTTTTAAGAAAAGTTGTCCTGTTCGAGGATTGAAAATGAAAATGGCTCCGTTCATCGGTTTGGTGGTTAAGTTGCCTTCGAATGTCTAAAATATAATGGAAAAAATATTTTTAAATCTATATAGGAAACCTTGTGAATGGTTACGCGATACACATTTGTGTCGTCAACAAACCAAATACTAGAATAAAAGCAAAATTTTGTTTAAAAATCTTAATAATCAATAAACAAACATTTGATTGCTGAAGAGTTCTCCATAATTTTGTGAAGTAAGATATGGCTCCGTCGGTTCTGAAGAGTACAATTGAAGACCTTTACGAATACGTTCACGAAGCACATAAAGTGCAGGATTTGCTTTGATGATTTTTGCCATAGCCTGACGAATCAATTCTTTCATTCCTGGGAACCAATTTCCATAAGCGCTGTACAAGTTGTAGGCCAAATCGATTGCAATTAAAATTCCATTAGGCTAAAATGTGTGTTTAAAATAGATTAAGTTTCTTCCGATAACTTACCGATGGATAGATAGACATATTATCAGTTGTGTAGTCAAGAAATTTTGCACGAGAATAACGCTCAATATCGTGAGAATCATAATCACCCCAACGAAGTTGAACATCAAGCCAAAACTTTTGTGTCGTTGTATTATCCATAACATCTTTAGTGTCAGCCAGAAGAGATGGACGAGAAATATGCCATTTATATTGGGCAAAAAGTAAAATATCAGCACAAGAACTATTCATTTTGTAGGATTTACGAGGGTGGATTGTTTCTTTTTGAACAGTTTGGATTTCCAAAGGGTCAAGTTCAAGGTCAAAAACTTGACATAAATCCATAACAACTGACTCGTGAATCTTCTGCCACAAGTGAGCACGGAAGATCTGTGAAAACAATCATAACTAAATAAAAGTATTAAAATAAAATTACTTGTATAAGAGAAATTTTAAGAGTCGGAAGCTTTCCGTGCATGAATATTCCTGTCAAATCAAGCTGCACTTGGAATCCAACATAAACCTAAATTTAAACAATATTTTAGGAAAATTTAGTCGATGAACAAACGTTCGCTCTATTAATTGTAGGAGACCACCAAAGGGTAAAACGACGATTTGGAATTTGATTTAAACCAGAACGTTGGGCATTTGTTAACTTTTTGAACTTCATTGATTCTTCGAAGCCAGACGCGCGCTCCCAGAAAAGTCCTTCCCATGTAGGGAAATAAGTGCCCTAAGAATTAAATCTTAAATATGGAACAATTTAAAAATCAAACTCGAAATAGTGTATGTTCAAGAATTCCTTCAACACCTCCTAAAGCTTGTATCATATCTGTTCTATAATTATTTAAATTCCAAAGTTTTCCATCGTGTCTTTGATGTGTCCACCAGAAAGGATTTTGTTTCAAAATTTGGTAAGCCTTGAATTCTGTTCGTACTCTCCATCCTTTATCGTAAGCAAGTGTATTTCTATCTTTTTGGAAGAGTGTATTGATTCTAGGAATTCCTCTGTCCCAACTATCATCCAAATCTTCCAAAGTTAGGCGACGATTCTGCGCATTAGCTTCTTGCCGTTTAAGTGCATATTCTGCCCAAACACGTTGAGAGTCAACAAATTCTGCTTCCCATGGCTTTAAAATTATTGTTTCTTTAGGAACTAAATTCAAAAGTAAACCTGAATGTAGCGATACAAGTTTGGAATAATTTGATCCTCATCATGAGTCATTCCACTTCTAAAGTGAGTAACACCACCAGCATCAGTTTGACGCATCCAACGTAAATCAGATTGAGGAATTAAAACATGCCCCATAGAAAGCATTCCAAGACCACCAATTTCTTTAGGAGTATAAAAAACGACAGGAGGGAAGCGTGCAGGCATTTTAGAGTTTAAACCAATTTTAATTCTAAAGGAAAAAGAAAACAGCGTTGTAATAGGACTAATAAATATACCGAGTCTGAATTTTATTTTCACATTTTACAAGAAGATCCAACAATTCTTGTGTGTTTACAACAGCCTCACGGAAGTAAGTCATCAAACCAATAAGTGCAGTATTCCATTTGTTAACAATTTTTGTAAATGTGGTTGAACCAGAAGACATAAGAATTTGACGAACACGATTGTGGAACTTTTCCATAGATTCTGAATCAACTTTCAAGAAGGCTTGGGCTGTACGTTCTTTGGTTATCTTTTACAGCAAATATAAATAAAACAACTTATAAAATTAAAAACCTCATTTTGCAAGTTCCAGATTCCATCTCTATTTGCTGTCACATCATCTGAAGCTGTTCGACATTTTGGAAGAATTCGTGCCTCAAAACCGGACATATCAAAGAGTAAGTTAGGATTATCTTTGCTGTAAACAGATACGAACGAATTTTCCCATTCAATAGTTGTAAGAGAACGAGGAAGACGATTCTAAAAAGACAAATTAATCATAAAACGTTATGTAAAAAAACCTTAATATCCCAAAAGACAGCACGACCCAAGTTGACATCATGTTTCATCAAGCGCATTCGAGCATCTCTGGGCCAGCACTTTTTATTGTTATACCCAACAATATTTTCATTGTTTGGATCTGGATGCTCAGAAAGATAACGCTGAATTAGATCTTTTGTTTCGTCAGCATTAAAACGGAAGAAAATCCAGGCTTTGTCAATGTAGCGACAATAAAGACGAATTGGGTGACTTGACTGAACAATAACATCTTCGAATGACAAAAATTCGTTAGGACACTAAAAAATTCGAGTTAAATTATTTTAATTTTATAAAAATGAAAATACCTGTGGCGGTCCAGCAATTTCACTGGCACGACGAAGTCCAAGAACGAGCAGATCCAAAACAAGTCCGTAATACTGAACAATGAATGACGCAAATTGTAGACCACGAATGATTCCTAAAATTAGAATTATTTAGAAAATTTAAGAAAGCGAGGGCTTACCAAAAGAGTTTGTATGGTTCATATCCTTATAATTAACTGTAACGTTGTTTTTAGCTGTCATATAGTCAGCGATGTTATGATCAACAATTAAACGAAGAAGTCTGTTCAGAAGAGTCAAGTCCATCTTTTCATACATCTTTTCAAGTCTAGCCTCTAACAAAACATTGCATTCTCCTTCATCTGTGTCCCAAACATCTTGTAGATTATTGATTCCCTGACACCACTTGTAAACTAATAATGGAGCAGGTTCTGTGTCAGCTGGTTTAACCCATGAGGGGAAAAGCCGCCGTTTATCTGCTTCATACCAAACATATTGATCTAAATAAGCATCTGTGACTTTTTCAAGTGGTTCAATATCGTAGACAGGAATCAAATGGCTGTAGAGATCCATAAATTCAATTCCAACTTCTTTAAATGAGCGCATTGTTAACATATGACGTTTGATTCTTGATAGAGCTTCGTGTGGATTGTCATAAGCTTGCTCGATGAGTGCCAATTCTTCTCTTTGACTTTGATTTAAACGATTTTTGACTGAATATGCTTCTTTTAGACGTTCAAGTGCCAAGATGAGAAGTTTAGTGTCGTGTTTATATGAAAGCGGTGGGAATGGAATTGGTGAAAAACGACGCGATTCGAGCCAATGAACTGTTGTTGTGTAGATTGCAACCGCTTCTTCAGCGCTAACATAAGGACCGTCTTTCAAATAGTTGTGCTGCCGTTCTTGTTCGGCCTTAAAAGTATTCGATAAATTATAAGGTCAAAAAGAATAAAATTAAAAATTTATTAACCTTCAAATAAAGACGGGTTAATCGACCCAAATTCTTCTTGCAGACAGTTTTATCCACAGTTGCACCACGACGAACTCTTTCTCGATTATAGTGTGCCGAATTTGTCCACCAATCTGCCTTTGCTTTCACATAACGCAATATCATGTTTTCAACAGGAGTTGGCAGGCCCGGAACTTTCCAAGGAATATTTGCTTTCCAACAACGCCAGGCTTCGCTCAGATGTTGCAAAATTACTCTTGCCTTGTTTTGTTTAATCCCTTCGGGCATCATGTCCAAAATATCGTGCATAACAGCAGCTCTATAAATTATCAAAATATTACTTAATAATAATTAAATAAACCTTAATTCAAGATCAAAGTGTGATTCAACACGTTGCTTTGTAACAGTTTTTGCAACACCCTTAGAATGTCTTCCTTCAAATTGACGTGAAAGCAAGTTCCCTAACCAACGCTCTAAAAGTGGAGTGATTCCCCGTAAGAAGAAAAGCCAAACACGCCAGCCTGGTGCCCAAAACCCGCAGCCAGGCCCTTTTCCTGAATTTTCAATATTTCTTAAAGTTAAAAAATAAATTTCACTAACCAACAGGCCCAGTATTGAATCGATAATAAATCAAATGTTTCAAATCCTTGCACATACGCACTTGTCTCATTAACTTATACTTGTAACGATACATTCCTGTAAGCTGTCCCACGTGAGAAAAAATATATTGAAGGCCATCAGAAAGCTGATAAGCATCCACGTTGTTTAATCTGTATTGTACGTGTGCATCCACAACTAGTTTTGCCAAACGTAGTACTTCGCGACACAAATGAAAAGCATTTCCGAAACGAGACTTTTTACGTTCTTTTGTTGTCAATGTTTTAACGGGCTAAAATAAAAGAAAAAGTAAATAGAGAAAATATTTGTAAGTTGCTGAATGTTATTTCATCCCACAACATAAAAATAACCTTCAAATTGAAGTTATAATCCAAGTGAAGATAATTCAAATTCTTTCGGTGGATCAACAGGTTTAACATATTATAACCTTGACGAAGAACTTGTAATCCAACTTCAACCCAGTCAAGTGTAGTTGATTGGAAGAACTTTGTAGCTTTGAAAGAGCGGAACAGATAACTAAAAATTTAAGGAAATTCTTATAAAAACCGCTTAAGTAAAAAAGTAAAAAACCGCTTCTTCTGTGGCTTTGGAGGTCGATGTTTTAATGCATTCAACACAAACACTTTCAACAACTTTTGGTAAGAAACACGCACTTTGACAGGCATTCCAGCTGGACAATGTTCTTTATACCAAGTCTTCACCAAAGGTACATCAATTATTCGTCGAGTTCCTCCAGAGCGTGTACTGAAAGGTCTTGGTGCCCAAATTAAAGCCATTCCATTTGCTGTATTTTCGGTATAAAGAGGAAACTCGCTAAACATAACTTGCATAGAATAAGGTAATTGAAACTCTTCTTCATCGTCTTCTGGTAATGGTTCTGGCATCTAAAATTTTTGAATTATTAAAGGAAAAGTAGGATATTTAAATGTAGAAAATAAATAAAATCTGACCAAAATCAAGCTAAATTTAGATTATTGGCCCGCCTTTTATTTACATATATTTTTGCGATTCCAAAGAACAAAAAATTTTGTCGCTTAAAATTTCTTGATAGTTAAAGGAAACGCTTATTTTAAAGATTAAAAAATTGTGTTACTCGTTCGGTATGTCGCTGTGCAATTGGATTGATAAGAGGATCAAAATAGAAAGCAGGAAGATCATAATCCTCTGTTTTGATGTAAACAACAGAAGGAGTGTGATACCAACAAACAGTTACAGGCAATGCACTAATCAAATTGTTGTACATGAAGGGGAAAGCAATTCTATATTCTGTTCGAATTGGAGAGCGAATAATAACTTTGTTGATGTCATTAAATTCATTCCAGTCTTCATCACTGAAAAAATAGAAAATAAATTAATAAAATTAAAACAAAAAACATACTTAAAAGTCATGTCTCTAATTAAAGGCTCAAATTTGGGTCCACCAGGGATAGCAACGTTTAAAGCCTTCGCTGTGAAGAATGACTTTAAATCAAACAAATAAAAATAGTTTTCATCCAAAAGATCGGTCAAAAGTTGATTTGCAAGTCGATAAAGTGTTGACATCATTGGAATTGTAAAAGTCCATTTACGATAAGATTCTCCATTGACAAATCTAAATAATATTATTTAGATGTCGTAAAATGTCAAAAATGATGAAAATTTACCTTGTTTTAGCCAAAGGTTTATGATCATATAACCAATCTTTAACAAGCCCTTCTTCTTCTTCAGTCAATTCCATCTGAATAGGTTCCAAAGGTTCGACATCCAAAATGTTATCCGCATAGTCAAGAGGCGGTTCTTCATCGTCAAATGGAGGGAAACGCATTCGCTTAAAAACAAAGGAAATTAAAAGATAAAGAATCAAAAGAACCTTAAAATGTCTCCGATCACGTTTCTCTCTTCGCATCATTATCCACATTGTTCCCCATTGCGCAATAAACACAGGCTCAATAACACGAGGAATTTCATTGACGAAAGTTATTGCGCCAGTAATGTGATACAAAACTTTAATATCACGTATTTGCTGCCCATGGCATTGGCATATTCTCAATCAGTTTTATAACAGCATGAGGCATGTATTTTAACGCTCCAAGGTAAACACGTTTGTCATGACGGTATTTACGAGAAGTCATGTCGCCGTGATCTCGAACAATTTTACGGACATGCTCTAAAAAGGAGATTTGTTTTTAAGAATGATCTAAACCAGCATCCTAAGAATAACACAAACCTGGAGGCATTTCCTCTTTTTGTGAATCAACAAAACCAAATTTGCGCTTTTCTGCAAAACGTTTTGATTGCAATTGCTTCCATTTTTTAGATTTGTCAGTCAAAGCCCTCTCTTCTTGTTGCGACAAAAGTTGTGCTTTTGCATCATACGAAGGCGCTGCAGAAATACCTGGTCTTCCAATAAAAGAAACGGGAACTGGTGCTGACATTTCTTATTTAAATTGAAATATTTTTCTTAAAAAAAAAAGATTAAAATATTAGAACAAAGAAGAAATATGTGCAAAAATAAGATCGATTAAAAAAACTAAGAAATAGACTAGGTCAACGATTTCTTCAAAATAGTGTGAAAATAGTGTGAATTTTGTCTGACGTCTCATTTCTTATCTCACTCTCTCGTAAACGATTTATTATCTTGCCACTGAGGGTAAAAATGGACAATTTGCCGTAAGACAAAATTACAACATTTTGCCACAAACAAAATTACGACATTTTGCCATTAGACAACCTGCCAAAAAGATAAAAAATAAAATTTCAACAACGGCAACCCATTTTTCTTCTAAAAATTACCTATTTGTTAATCCTACAAATACTCAGTAAAAAAATATATGTACAATTTATTTAGATCAATTAATAAAAAAATAAAATTAATTTTAAAAATAATCAAAAAAAAAATTTAAATTAAATTCAAGAAAGCCATTTATTTTTGTTCTTCCCTTCACCAATTGTTTGATTTAAAAAATTCAAACAGATTTATTTTTTGTCTAAATCATCAATAACAAATTTCATGAATTTAAAGGCCAATTCTGTATAAGCAATTGTAACATCTTCCCATTCTTTCGAATTTAAAAAACTTCTATTGGTACAACAATAATCTTTACATGCCTACAAAAATAAATTTAAAAACTATAAAATAAAATTTACATCTTCTAAAGTTGGAGCACCATATAAAGAAACAATTCCACAATATTTTAAAAAGTTTTTGTCATCTGGAATAAAAAAATAAATTTATCTTGATTTTTTAGAATTATGAAAAAAAAAGACAAGAAAAAAAAGAAGAAAAAATTTTAACGTTGTCACTTGATATTTGTGTGCAATAGCAAAAATATCTTGTAAGTGTTTCTCTAATATATCTTTAAAAATAAAAAGGAAATTAAAAAAAATTTTTTGTTTAATAAACCTTTATTAATTTTGCCAGTATAAAAATATTCTAATAATGCACGAAAACATTCTGGAGTAGTATCAGAAATTGTAACTTCACACTAAAATTTGAAAATTTTAATTAGAATTAGAATAATATGAACTAAAAATTTCATGTGTTTTTATTCCCTTTTAACTAAAGAATTAAATAAAATAATTTACGTTTAAAAAATCCATAACCATTATTAAGTAAAAATCCCACTGAAATTCAAATAATTTAAAAATAATTTACATTTTTTGCTTCAATCATGCCGGTCTCTCCAAACATTTTTTTAAATACTTCATTATTTTGAACCAAAACACAACGATGTGCTTTTATAACTTCATCGCCAACCTTTAAAAAATGTTTTATAAAAAAATTAAATATAAACCTTAAAAACGCAATCAGTAAATGTTTCTTCTTTTAACATTTTTTGATATTTATTTTGTAAATCAGCGATTGGATTATGACGAGCTATTTCAACTTCGCAAAAAATAAATACAGACCCTAAAATGATTTAACTTTAAAATTAATAAAGTTTTAAATTTATCATTGATTTTTAAATTTTGCGGACAAAAAAAAATTTTGCGGACAAAAACTTTTAATTATCAAAAATTGCCAAATAATAATTTGTAAAAATATTAATTTTAACCTTCATATATCATTTTTCCATTAGAGCTTTCATGTTTAGAACTAATTACATCTCCCAAATTAAATGTAGAAAATCCCATTTTTTGTTGGTTCTCTAATTTATTTGTTGATCTAAAAAATATTTTTTTTGTCTGCGTAAAATAAAAATTTAAAAAAACCTTGAAATATCAACACGTTTAAAATTTTTAATTGCATAAATTTTATATTTTGTATTTACAAAATCATTAAAAGTATTTGGCCCAATTTGTCGAAGCCATATACCAACAGTGCCATCAAGTTCATTTACAGATTCTGTCTTGTAAATTTCGAGAATTAATTCCCACTCAACTGCAGTAAACATAGGAATAGAAAATCGATTACCTGAAAAAAGTAATCGCAAGTAGCTTTTTTCTGATATTTTTTAATTTGCGGATACATATTGCGGACTTTGCCTGTATTTTTTCTAAATTAAAAAAATACTTATTAAATGTGTTTTTATGTAGAATTGAGCAGCTTTATAAATTTCTTTAAGTTTATCCACTTTCCATTCTAATAAAGAAGTAATTACCTCCATCTAAATTTAAACAATATATTTTTTAAAATTAAATTCTTTTACGTCATAAGTAATTATTTCGGCAGAAAAACTTCCATCATCGCAAATATTTGAATTTTCCAGTTTTTTTATTTAATAGTTTTGTAGAAACAACTGTTGCACTTCCACCACTCCAATGCTTATCCATTGAAAATGAAAAATGTTGATATCGATTTAAAAATCTTTAATGAAAACTAAAAATGTTGGAAATAATTTTTTGAAGAAAAAAGAAAATTTGCAAAAAGAATTTTTGATTACAAGGGCAGAGAATTGGAAAAATGTTTATTTTGAGAGCATTCTTTTGCATGAATGTATATTTTTATTACTAAAATTCTTTTTATGTTCCCATAACCTTTATTTTCACTTCTCGCAACTTTCTTATAGTTCTCGTCCTTTCAAATAAAATTCCTTTTTCCTTTACCTTTTTCAAGGACAACCACCAGATTTATTATTAGCGATTTTATCTTTAAAATAGCTTTTTGGTTAAATTGATATTGGAGAGATTAAATCAAAAAAATTTGACAAAAAGTACAAAAAGAATATTAAAAATATTGGTCAAACTTGAAAACATTAGTTGTTCAATTTTATTCAAATTATTTTTAATTGGAAAATAAACAAAAGAAAAAACTCAAGTTTTTGAGGTTTTTTAAATAAATTAAGTTTTTTTAAATTTATGATTGTCAAAGTAAATCTTTAATGATTTTTAAAACGAACCACCAATATTATCCTTATAAACCAAATAAATTAATTGCTGCTTTATGTCAAATTCGAAGCCAAGCTTCCAACACGTTCAAAGAATTTTCTCGAATATAAGAAAGACAAGCCTGTAAATATATTAATAAATGAACATATTATTTTTTAACTTTAACCAAAGTATTATAAAAAACAAAAATCCAACCAAAAAATTTGGAACTTATATACTTTAGGTACGCTTTTTTTGGTCACGCCCCTTTTTTACCCTTTTTAACTTGACTCGTTTCTTTCCCACATTCACAAAAACGGGTGGTCCAAATTAATTTTCTTTCCCTGATCCATTGCAAAAATTCATCGTCTGACTTACCAAGTAACCGAAATAAATCGTGAATATTGAAATCTTTAAGATCTTCCATAGCCTAGAATCAATTTAAAAAAATGGGGGAGAAGGAAAAAGGGTACGTTAAAGTAAGTGAGTGCGAAGTATTGATGAGTGAGAAGGAAGGAAAAAAGTTAAAGGGTAAAAAAGGGGCGTGACCAAAAAAGCGTACCTAAAGTATATAAGTTCCAAAAATTTTTACCCCAAAAAAGTTATAAATTATATACCTCTTTCAAAATTGGAACGGGAAAACGCATCAAAACATCACGACACCTCAGAATACGTTGTGTGTCCACTATAAAGAAAATTCATTAATTTTAGAAAAAAATGTAGTTGATTAAACATTTACTAAAATTAGAAGCCATAAAAAGCTCGCATTCGTACTTCAACGGTAAAATTTGATATTTATCCGCAATTTCATAAATCTTCTCAGCACATTTATCCAATTTGTCTTAAAAATAAATTACAAATTAGAATGTTATCTTAGAAGATAAACCTGTAGAAACTTTTCCAGTATAAAAAAACTCCAACATTCCTCGAACACAGTCTGGAGTAAAATCATTAATTGTGAGCTCAAGCTAAATTTTAATTAAGAAAATTATTCTTCGGGTAGGATTTTAAAATAAGCAGGAGTCGAAACTTATCGTTAATCAATAAAAGTTGAGGCAGGAAATGGCGCAAATATATCCAACCAAAAGGCATTTCCCAACTTTTATTGACATAATATGTCAATAAGCTAATTAAAATCACAAAAATTCAACCTTAAGACTTCGGTACATCTAATTCTTATTTAAATTTAAAAATACCTGCTGTGCCTCAACCATGCCGCTTTCTCCCATCATTGAGCGGAAAGCTTCGTTTTGTGCCAAAACATTGCGGTGTGCTTTAATCTCATCAAGAACAACATTAGTGTTTTTGTCAACAATCTTAAAAAATATTTTTTAATTTTTAATTAAATAAAATAACCTTTATGGTAAAATCGGCAAACTTTTCATCATTTAGCATTGTCCGATAAAAACTCAGAAGATTGGCAATTGGAGTATGGCGAATAGTCTTAACTTTGCAATGAAGACGAAAATCTAATAAAAATTTAATTAAAAGATTGGTATCATTGAAAGCTTAATAAATATAAAAAATCATTCAAAATAGTGTTTGACTATTTGGGGGCTATTGGTAATCTATAAAATTTGAGCTAAAATTTCGAGGCTCAATTGGGCATGGACAGTTGAGGCTAACAATAAGGGGTCCTGCCGCCACTCAATTACCGTTTATTATTTAGATTTGTTTAAAAAAAGTATCATATTTGTATTCAACTCCTAAATTCATTTTAGAATTATTTAATAAATTTAAGATTAGTTTAGTCCCCAAATTTCATATAATTAACCCCTTTTTAAATTTTGAATAATTTTTTCTTACCACCCAAAGATAAAAGCCGAAGTGAATCAATTCTTCGATGTCCCAGACGGTATTGATTTTCAACTGAGATAGTAGCTCTAAAAATAAAATAACATCATGGTTAGCGTCAAAGGGCAAGCTGGAAGTGTAATAGATTGAATTCAACTGGGAATAGGGCAAGATGTGCTTTGGAAATTTTACCTAAGTCGAAGTCGATAATATTTAGCTTCCTGACAAATTTTTGGTTTCAATCTGAACACCAGGATTGTGTAAGGATGCAAAAAAAAGTAAAGAATATTCGAGAAGGGAGGGGTAACAACCAATTAACAAGTTCAACCCTTACAGAAGAGCCTTTCATTAAGAAAATATTAAAATTATTTACTTTGAAATTTCCACACGTGCTTCATTTTTTATCGCTGTTATGGTATATTCGGTGTTCACTTTCTCATCAAAACCAGGTCCGAATTGACATAACCATACTTCAATATGATCCAAGTCATTTGCATCCAATTGGAGAACTAGCTCCCACTTCACATCAGGAAATTCATTGTTTTGAAAAAATCCGCCTGAAGAATAATTTAAAATATCTTTAAAATTTGATAATTACTTTTCAATGGTATCTTGCTTATCGCCGTAATTGTAGACACAATTCCGCTCAGGTTCGGCACTTGCCAATAAATTTTAGCTTCAAATGAGTTCATCTAAATATATTTAATTTATTTAGTTTACAGATAAAACAAAGTTTTTTATGAATTTTTTAACGAATTTTTTACGAATTTTAGACCGAAAACAGATTAACCTTTAGCCAAAAACATGTGAACCGAAAACAAAAAATGAAAAATAAAATTTTATCAGAAAAAAATAATGAAAAAATGATTTTAAAATGAGCAAAAATAATCAGAAGGATCATATCATTCGTCTAAAAATACATATAGCCTTATATTTTGCCATAATTAAATGAAAATTTAAATTTTAACTCTATCTCTTCATTAGAATGGTGGGGGCGAAACAGCCATTTGAGTCTCATAGTTATTTCTATTTAATTATCTCGTTTCTTTGGTTTTTTCTGCATCCTTTAATTTAATCTTTTTTAATCGTTTTCAGCGAATAATATACCTTTATTAAAATAATGTAACACAGGTTTTACTTTATAAGAATCATTCAAAATCGATATTAATCAACTTTTAGATTTCTTAGTAAAATCTCATTGTGCTTTGATTGTGCTTCCATTATTCAGATTCAGTAGTTCGTCAAGCGGAATGTTCTTGCAAAACAAGGTTTATATGATCCATTTCTTCGTTCATTAGAACATCACTGTGTTTGGTGCTTTGTAGTGGTGGGAGTAAACGATTTTTGTTATGTTCTCAGGTTTCATTTAAAATACATTTTTGAAATATAATTTTAATTAATTTAGATCCCCTAAAAATCTTATTTGGGACTAGCTTTCCTACGAAAATTTTCTCACGGCCAGAATCTGTGCGCGTCGTTTCCATATATAATCATAATTTATATTTTTAAACTTCATTATTTCACGCAGCGCCTTCTTTCTCTCTTCTCCCATAAATTTTGTTTTAGAAATTCCTTAAGAAAGTTCAAAGGAATGACCATGACCACCACCACAAACTCTTTTCTCTCTTTTCTAATCCTTTTGTCATTTTTTCTGGTTAATTCTTTTCCTCGAAATCTCCAAAATTTTCTCTTCTTTGCTTCACAATTTATTTTAAAATTGACGAGAACAATTGCTGCCTTACAAAAATAATTTTTGCGCAACTTTGCTTTCCCACCAGCTGCCTTCGTCATAATTCAAAACTTTTTTTCTCCGTGATTCTTCTATTGGATTTTGTTGATGAGTATTTGGTGAGGATAGATTATCTCATTTCTTCCATTGAAATTTTTACACCTGGAAATCTATTCTTTATTCAAAATTCTTTCCTTAAACTTTTCTTTCTTTTTTATATAACGAGAAAAATAAAAATAAAATTTTATTTAAAGTTTAAAAACAAAAAAAAAGGAAATTAAATTGCACGTGGTGCCAGCTAATCTGAAAACAAAATACTCTTCATGGCCATTGACCATTGTTTTTATTAGCAACACTTTGTGGTTAAATTTTAAAAATAAAAACAGGCCACCAACAAGTCGAAATCTATCCCCTATAGGAAATAAAAAAGAAATTCATTTCCACTCTTAATTACAATTTTGGCACTTTTAAAAAGGGCAAAATTCTATTAAAAAGTCCCTTTGACCGGTCCAAGTTGCTGCGGCTGACCACTCACTTCCCTTTTTGTTTTCTCAACTTTGTGCTAGCCATTTCCGTCATAGCACTCATTTTGCTCATCATTTTCCTTTTATTCTTTATTTTACATCTCCCACGGTTTGCAGATTCTCCCGCCCAAAAATGGACATTCTGTCCAATTTTTCTCTTCTTGACTTTTTTCTTAGGATATTCTATAACTGATTAACCACTTTTTCCTCTTCCTTCTCCCCGCCCCTTTAGCGCCTCTAAAAATTCTGGACAAACAAAATTTTTTTTTCTCCCACACGCATTCTTTGTTGTTTTTTTTTCATTCACAATTTTTCGCGCCGCTTAATTAGCGGCGCATCTCTCTCAACCTTTTTTTTTTTGCTTTTTTAACCTTTTTTAGAAAGTCTCCACCCCCTTTCTTTGCAAAACTTTTTAGTATTTATTTTTTAAAAAGGAAATTTCTTTTATTAAAAATCTTGGGGAGATGGCACTAAAAAAGTTTTTTAAAAGGATTTAAAAAAATAATATTTTTTCAAGTGTTTATTCCTCTCATTTCTGTTCAATTCTTTTATTTTTTTCAGAAAATGCCAAAAATTTCTTCTTCCTTTTCTACACTTTTTTGTCTTCTACAAATTTTTACTTCATGCTGGACTGCTTATTTTTCTCAATTTTCATCTCTTCGTCAGCCTGACAGAGACCCTTGTTATGATTCTGCTGGAAGACCTGTCAGATGTGTTCCGGATTTTATCAATGCTGGTATTTTAATTAAAAATATTTTTTATTTAATTTTATAGCTTTTGGAAAACCAATTGTCGCATCCAGCACGTGTGGGACTAATGGAAAACCTTCGAGGTTGATTTTTTAAATTTAAGTGGAAATATTTTCCAATTTTTGGACGCTGTCTCATTTTAGATTTTTTGGTTATTTAAGTTTCTAGATCTAATTTTTCTTGCGATCCAAAAATCCGTGCCAATCTCCTTACAACTTCTAGTCACCAATTTGTCACAAAATTCCGTTCAGATAATTTATCTTCTTCAAATCACCCAATTTGATTTTTTCTTCCCGTTTATCCTCTTGTTTTCCCTTTTTTCTTTTGTTTTCCCTTCATTGTGGCCTTTTAAAAAGAAAAGGATTGAGTGGATATTTTGTAAAAGGATTTATTTGTTTATTACTTCTCTTTGGCTTTTTAATATTTCTTTCTTTCGTCCAGAATCACCAAGAACCGGTCATAAAATTCATTCAATAAGAAAACATCTTTTCAAAATCAAAAACAGTAAAAATTAAGGGGAAGAATAGGAAAAGCATTGTAATTACTTTTAGATGTGCGTAATTATTTTTTGAAGTAGAAAAATGTAAAAAACGCCAAGTAAAATTTTTTTAAATGCGCATATCGGTTTTACTACCTAGGAAGTTGCGCACCATGATAAATCTTTTATTTTTTTATTATTTTCCTTGTAAAACTAACAAATGGTAGCCACTTATTTCTACTAATTTGGCGTCCGTTTACTGCACAATCATGCAACTGGAAACAAAAATGAATGAAAAACTTGAAAAGTACGTGGAAGAGAAAATGTTTTTAGGCTTCTCTTTAAATAAATTTCTGATTTGAAGTAAAGCGGAAGATCTAGGGATCAATAAAAAATTTAAAAGTGATTGAAGGGATAAATGGGAAGAAGAAAAGAATTTTTTAAATTATTTAGAATTTTATAAAAATTATTTTTCCAGAGAGGGATTGAACCTTCGACCCTTTCTTGCTTCACCTACTTTTTTATTTGTTTATTTTCTCAATACTTTCAACAAAAAGTTTTTACTTCCCTTTCTCGTCTTCGGCTTTTTCTTTTTAATTTATTTTCTCCCTTTTTTACTAATCCTTAACTTTTCTTCTTATAACCAATTATGAGAGCTCTAATAGGAAAGCTCTAAAGCATAAACATTGGTGACAAAAAAAGTGAAAAATAAAAACAAAAAATAAATCCTTCGAACACCTTCTCTTTTTTATATTTTTAATTCTCAAATTTCAGATTTTGCCTCTTAGAAGAATCACCCGATGGAACAATGCGCGAACGTTGTGAGCTTTGTGATGCTGAAGATTTAAGATTAGCACATCCAGCCCAATTACTAACAGATTTGAATAATCCAGATAATTTGACTTGTTGGGTTAGCGAGCCAACCAATGCATTTCCTCAAAATGTGACACTTACTTTAAGTCTTGGAAAGAAATTTGAGGTTTTTGTTTATTTATTTAATTAGGGATATTTTTGGAAAAATAAATAAGGGAAAATAGAGAAAATTTGATTAAAATTTATTTTTATTTTTTAGATCACCTATGTTTCTCTTCATTTTTGTGGACGTTTGGCTGACTCTTTGGCTATTTACAAATAAGTTTTTTTAATTTTTAAAAATTTTTTTAAAAATCTTTAAAAATTATTTTTATTTATTTCTTCGTTTCAAGTCTAACAATCGTGGCCGTACTTGGATTCCAATGCAATTTTATTCTTCTCAATGTGAGACTGTTTATAAAAGACCAAAAGATGCAAAAATTACTCGTGAAAATGAACAAGTTTTTTATAAAAATTATTTAAGGGAAATTTAATTTTTACTTTAGGAAGCAAGATGTACAGATGCCCGTTCCCTTTCGCCTCTATCAAATAGATTAGCTTTTGCCACTTTAGAAGGAAGACCTTCAGCTTTGGAATTTGAACAAGCACCGGTTTTTTTAAATTTTCCTTGAATTTTTATTTTTTAAATTTTTTCCAGGTTCTCCAAGATTGGGTAACAGCAACAGACATAAAAATTGTTTTTAATCGTCTCAGCACTGACCAAAACCAATTATATTGGTTGGAAGAGAACATTCAACGTTTTAGAAGAGATAATAATAATTCTGTACTAGAAATTGAAGAAAACTTTTTAAATTCAAAATTTGGCGAACAATTATTAAAAGAACGTTATTTTTATGCAATGGCTGAATTGGCAGTAGGAGGACGTTGTAAATGTAATGGACATGCTAGTCGTTGTGTGATTGACCGTATGGGAAGGTTTGGGGTGAATTTTTATTTTAATATTTAAAAAATCTTGAAAGGTATGCCTGTGATTGTAAACACGCCACAACGGGATTAGATTGTGAAAAGTGCCGTCCATTCCATTATGACAGGCCTTGGGCTCGTGCCGGTGCTGATGATGCTAATCCATGCATTGGTATATTTTTTATTAAAAAATTTTTTTTAAATTTCTTTCCCCTTCCTTTCTCCTTTTTTTATCCAATAAACAACTCTAATAACATTTATATTTTTATTTCCCATTAATATCCCTCTTAAATAAATAATTCAACAAATAAAAGCATTGGGAAGATTTTTTCCTTTTATTTTTTATAAATTCTTTACATGATCCCATTTCTTCTTTTATTCAATTTATCTCTCTTTTTCTCCTCTAATCCTACTAATTTGGTATTTAAAAATGCCGGCTTCTTTTTATATTTTTTTCTGTTGGCCTTGCAACCCATCAAAACTACGGTTTTCACACTTGAGAATTTTTTTCTTTTCTTTCCTCCCATCTGCGCGGTTTTTCCAGAAGATCACTATAAAGTATTTAGTGGTGATCTTTTGTATTGACACATTTGCGCATCTCTTTTACACTTAAGAAAAGTGAGGAAAATATCTTTTAAATTTTGAGGGGCGGTTCTTTTAAAAATTTTTTTTATTTAAATGAGAATTAATTTGATTTTTTATAAGGACCTCTTGATACTGAAAAATTAATTTTTTACTTCTTTTTTTCCATTCTTTTATTTTTTGAAATTTTTCTAAAAGTTGTTTAGACTTTTAAAACCCTTTTTAATATAAAAACTAAAAAAGGAAATAAAAATAAAAGAATGGAACAGCGGAAATGAATAATGACTTTGAGGAAGAGGAACAGAAAGGGAGAGGGGGGTAAAACAATAAATGCAAATTACCTCTCTTTAAAAAATAAAAGGATTAAGAAAAAATAAAAAATGGACACATTATTTTAAAAAGGGCATCTGGTCATAAAAAATATAATTTATGGAAAAAACTCTTTAACTATATTAAAACAAGAAGAATAAAAATGTGTAAAATTGGTTAAGTTGGTGTTCTCTGAATTTTATTTTTTTTTTGAGAATTTAAAATTTTTTTGAAAGAATTTCGAGACTTTTCTAGAATTTCGAGACCTACTTTTCAGACCTACTTTAACGTAAAAAATATATACCCTTTCATTTCGTTTTTTTTTAAATTTTTTAATTGAATACCAATAATACTTGTTCCGAGAAAAAAAATGTTTTTCTTTTGTTAATGCGCATTCATCCGCCAAAATATTTTTTTTCATAATTTTCACAACCAATCAAATCAAAATTTAATTATCGATATTATTTATTTATATAACAATTTAGGACATGTTTTTTATATTTGTTGAATTATTTATTTGTTGACGCTTATTTTTGTTCGGTCATTCCCTTTAACTTTTCTCTGTGAGGCGTGAATTGAAAAATTGGGAAATTAAAAAAAATAAATCAAATAAAATAATAGAAAAATAAATAAAAATGGAAGAAGAAAAAAAAAGAAATAAAATTTATTTTAAAAAAAATAACTAGAAAAAAAGAACAAATAAATAAACAATTTACAAATTTATTAGAAAAAAAAGAAATTATGTGTAAAAAAATATTTTTAATTTTTTTTTAGCTTGCAACTGTAATTTACACAGCAGAAAGTGTCGTTTTAATGCAGAACTTTATCGACTCAGTGGATATCAAAGTGGAGGTGTTTGCCTTAATTGTAGACATAATACTGCTGGTAGAAATTGTCATGTTTGTTTTTTCAATTTTTAAATTTATTTTTGAGGGTTATTTTTTTATTTTTCGATGGTCTCTGGGGCTTGGGGCCTTTTTAAATGGAAATTTTAATTTTGGGGTTTTAGGGAATGTTTTCCTTCTCTAGCAAGGTCCTGTAAATTTTTTACTTTTATTTCAGTATTGCAAACTTGGCTACTTTAGAGATCAAAGCAAACCAATAACACATCGTAAGGCATGCAAACGTGAGTTTTATAACTTTAAAATTATCTTTAAAAAATTTCTAAAAATTTTTAAAGCTTGTCTATGTCATCCCATTGGTTCTTTATCTCGCAATTGCAATCAGGTTTGAATAAAATAATTTATTAGTTTTTACAAATTTTATTTAGACAAGTGGACAGTGTATTTGCAAACCTGGAGTTGATGGTAATTATTTTTAATTTTTTTATTTCAGAAATTTTTTTCAAAGGCCCAACATGTAATCGCTGTGCTAAAGGTTTTCAACAATCTCGATCACCTGTTACACCTTGTATTCGTAAGTTATATTTTTTTTTAAATTTTTTTCTACCTGCCAGTTAATCATTAATTTTAATAAAAAATTTATAAAGGTCCTCCAACACCAGAAAATGCACTTTTTGATGCTAAAAGTGCCGCAAATAAAGGTTTCTTTTAAATTATTTTTTAAATATTTAATTTATTTTTTAGAAGATTGTGATAAATGTAGAGCTTCTTCTACACGTTTAACACATAAAAGATTTTGCAAAAATGATTATGGTTATTTTTATTAATTTTTTTTTTAAATTTTTTCTAATTTTCCAGCCTTCTATTTGCAAGTAATTGGCCGTGAATTAATTAATGGATGGGCCAAATATTATATTAAAATTATTTCAATTTTAAAGAATGAAATTAAAGAAGACAATTTAAATAAAAATTTCTATCTAATTGAACCTGGAGAAGAAATGGCTATTTGGTTATCTGATAAAATGTTGGTTTGTAAATGCCCAAAAATTAAAGTTGGAAGGAAATATTTAATTATGGGTATTAATTTTTTTAATTTATTTTTATTTTAATATAGTATTAAAAAAGGACTGTCCAAAGTCTTTCGGCTCAACTTTTAGAAACCCCAAGGATTTTAAAACCAAGCCACTATTTAAAAATTGAAATTTTTAAGCTTGAGGAAATTCAAAAAAATTTTTAGAAATATTTCTGAACATTTTTTAATTTCCAAAAATTTCAAAAAAAATATTTTCAACAGTTATTATTTTCAAATTTAAAAATTTGTTATTATTTTCCCTCCAAAAAATTTATTATATTTTTTTCCTTTCAAGGTCAATATAAATATTCAACAATTACTTCAACTGATTATACTACAAATAATGAATATTTAAAAAATAATAAAGAAGATAAATCATTAATTTTAAATCCTCGTCATTCAATATTAATTGATTGGAGTACAACTTTGGCTGATAAATTTGAACGTTTTGAACGTCGCCATTACAAAGAAAAATGTTTAAAAATTAAAAATGAAGAAGAAAAAGAAGAAATAAATAAAAATACAACAATTGAAGGTTTAATTAATGAAAATAATTTAAAAATAGAAAAAATAAAAAAGAATGGAGAAGAAGAAGAAAATGGATTTAATGTTTAAATTTTAAAAAAATTAATTAAATTCCATTAGAGTCTGGAAAATGGGCGAAGAAAAAAATAAAATTATTAAATATAACTAATCCTCCAGACTCTAATTCTCTTTTCAATAAAATTTTAGAGAATTTTTAAAATCTTTTTAGGGGGAGAGAGATCTCATCTTTTATCTAATTTTCTTTGATCATAATTTTATGAATCTTTTCAAATATTATTTTTATGCATTCCTTTTTAATATTCTTTCTATCCATTTTATATTTTTTTTAAATATTTAGCTTTATATATATTTTTGTTCAAGATTTCTTGCCCTTTTCTACGAATTTATTTTTTGCTTTAATTGTTTTCAAGTCATTTTTATATTTTTTAATTGTGAATGCTTTGAAAAATAAAATTAAAAGAAATAAAAAATTTTAGACTTTATTTTTTAAGAGTTTCTGACCTCTTTTATCTTTATTTTAACTTCATTTTTAGATTCATTTTATAGTTATGGCCAAATATTTTAATATAAAAACTCTTCAATTGGAAGCATTTATAACTTCATCAACTGCTCTTCATTGGTGTTGCGTGTGTTCTCCTTCATCTTCTAAGGTTTTTTTCTTTGATTTTTCTTCTTTTATTACTATAAGCGTTTTTATTTTTTTTTCAGTTACTTGGCCTGCAATCATGAACGGAAGGGTGATCATCGAGCACAACAGCCAGAGCGTTCCTGCCGGAACGCGTGACTTTGCTCATCAAGTCATTGCCGAAGCTGTCAAAAAATAAGGGGACTTTTGCTTTACTCTACTGAACCTCTTCCATTTATTTTAGATACGGTACGATGCACGACTCTAACAAAGCTATGGCGGAAATTGGCAAATTTGTTCGGGAAGCTATCAACGCCAAGCATGGCTGCAACGACTGGCAATGTATTGCCAACTTCTCTCGCACTGGAGTATGCTCGATCACGTTAGATTTTTCTTAATAATTTAAAACTAAAATAACCCTCATTTACATTTTTAGCAGCCAAGGCGACAACTACTCACTTCTTGTCCGGGTCGACAACTACAACGTGATCCTCTGGAAGCAGTAGGCGCTCTCGACGATAGGATGGACAAAGATGAATTGAATAGGTGCAAACAAGGCGACTTGCGAAGTAAATAGAAACTACAGCGATATATTTGTCCTCTATGCTCATTTGTTCTATGCTCGCTTGTTTTGTTCGTTGTTGTAAATAATTTGGTATATTTTTGTTGTATTGTTTGATAAATACTCGAATGTTTCTTAATATTGTTCCAAAAATGTTTTTTCATTTCATAAGAATTATTTTAAATACTTTTCACCTTTAATTTAAAAAATTTTCAAAAATTAAAAAACGTTGACACCGCCCGGGCTCGAACCGGGGACCTTCAGTGTGTGAGACTGACGTGATAACCACTACACCACGGTGCCAATAATAGAACCAATCATAACCCTCTTATATTTTTGAACATTTGGCCGTTAATTCTTTCCGTTTCATTTTATTTTTTCCCTGCTAATTTAAGTTGTTTTTTTCAGCAGAAATATACTACAAATACTGTTTTATATTATTTTGTGCATTAACAATATTGGACTTTTAATGAGTGAATTGCCTGCTCTGTCAAAGTTTGTTTTAATTTTTTTATTTAATTTTTTTTTTAATTTTTAGAAGTGTTAATGTTACGTTTATTCCTTGGAGTTATGCTGCACTTGGGATTAGCTTTTACCTTTTTACGTAAGAAATTTAAGTTCTTTAATTCCTTAAAATTTAAATTTTCTAGAAATGCATTTATCTACGCTTTAACAAAATTATGGTTAATGAATAAAGAAAATCTTTTGATAAAGAAGAGAAGGAATTTAGAATTAGAAAATTCAATTTCTGAAGTAACGGTTTCAAAATCAACTGTTTTGCAAGTAGAAGACCCAACACAAGAAAGCATTTTGGTATTTTATTTTTAGTTTTTTTTCACTTTTGTTTTTAAGGCAGACTCAAGTTCTCGTGCGGATTCAACTCAACCTAGCATTTCATCAGACTCGACTACTAGCCAGGAAGAAACCTCATAATCCCCCATGTTAATTTAATAAAGATGTGATTTTGGTAATTTATTTGGTTATACTTTATTTATTTAAAAAAATTTATAAAAGAAAGTTTTAAACAATATTTTACCGAAAAACGAAGATAAAACAAAAAATTACATTTCAAGTTCATTTCGAACATTTTCTCCATTTGGTGTATTTGGCTTGTTGCTAGGCGGTGCTGGACCTGATTCTTCTAATTCTGCCATTAATGCATCCTCTACTATAAAATAAAAATATTTAATAAATTAAAAATAATTAACATTAACCTTGTTCTTTATTTGGTTCATCCAATTCATCAAGAAGAGCAGCTAAAGTACATATACTTTCCCTTTTCTCAATTAACTAAAAAATAACTTAAATTAAAAGAATTAATTAAAAAAAAATATACCCTTTGTTCCAAAGTCTTTTGTTTAGAATAAGCCTCTTCCAATTCGTCTTGTAAAATTTTTAATTTCTTTGTAGTTTCTGCTCGACTTGGCTTCTCCTTTAAAATTTATTTAAATTTAATCATTAAAATTTAAAAAGAATACTTTAATCATTTTTGCAATATTATCATATTCTTGTTGATTTTTTCTAATTTGTTTGGCTTCGGCAAATTGTTTTTTAACCTCCTCCATTTTCTCTTGATTTTTGTTTAGAAGAACGCCTTAATTTGATTTTTTAAAATAAAAATGATTCCGAAAGAAATTAATTAAAAAAACCCACCAATCTCCTCATAAAGCTTCTCATAATTTTCACTTTCAGAATTTATAACTTGAGAAATTTGTTGCTGCTTGCGAAATGAAAACTCAATTTGATCCAATAAAATAATAATTTTATTTGTAATACTAAAAATTAAATATTTTTTAATTAAAAAATTTTAATTTTTGAAAAAAACCTTTTTGGATCATTCGATTTTCCAAGGCCATTAATTAATTGAAAAAGATGTAAAATTCTTCTATCATCACCAGTCCCATCTCCATCAGCAACAAGTTTACGAATAATAGCTTCTTCTGTCATTTATTTAATTTTAAAATAAAAATTTTTGATTGAAATATTTTTTAAAAGAAAAATTAAATTTTCATTTCATTAAAAGTATAGAGATTGTAATAAAACAGCCAAACAAAATGAAAAAAACATTTTTTAACTCATTTTAATAACAAAAAACAATTGTTTTAACAATATTCCAAACACAAAATTTTCTCAATATTTAATATTCCTTTTCTTTCATTCATTTTAATGTCCAGCCTTTTGTTTCTGTGCCAATCGCTTATCTCTTTCCTCAGCGATGCTAAGTCGAATTCCTTTATCGGCAGGCAAAGAAATCATTGGAACAGTTCCTTTCCCAATGATAAACACGTTATTAAGTCTGAAAAGTAAAATGAGAAAGATGATAGAAAGCTTGGGGTCAAGCACCCAAAAATTAAAAAGAAACTCGTGTCAAACAAGGATGGTTGACTAACTTATATACCAAAATTAAAAAAGTAACCGTGTAGCAAAAGCATGTCCAGCACTATCTTTAATGTGAACAATGTCAAAAGAACCAGGGTGACGTTCACGATGTCCAACAATACCAACACGTCCCATGTTGTGACCACCAGTTATCATACACATATTTCCGGAATCGAATTTAATATGATCGGTAACCTTTCCAGTGTTGATGTCAATAACAACTGTGTCATCAACCTTTGAAAAACAATTTATACAAATTAAAAAAATTAATTTAAAAACCTTGATGTGTGGATCAGGATAACGAATTGTACGGGCATCGTGAGTAACAATGTAAGGGACTTGTTTTGGTCCAATAGCTTGCTTTACAACTTTGCACAATTTGAGCTGTCCTTCTTCTTTTTGTATGCGATGAGTAATGAAACGTCCCTTGACATCATAGAGAAGACGGAAAACTTCATTAGTCTTCTCAATGGAAATCACATCTAAATTTACAATAAAAATAGAATAATTAAGAAATAAATACCCATAAATCCAGCAGGGAAACGCATCTCTGTACGAACTTTGCCATCAACTTTGATGAGACGTTGCTGAAATTGATGGAGAGTTAAAGAAGAAAAATACAAAACAAACTTTGCAAATCATTCTAGCTTCATTATACGATTGCGCGTATTTCAGACGATTACGAAGAAATAAAATGAGAGGAAGCGATTCGCGAAGTTTGTGAGGTCCGCACATTGGACGTGGGGCAAAGACACCTCCCAACTTGTCCAACATCCAATTCTTTGGAGCGGCCAAACGTTTCAAATGCTTCTTTGGTCCTCGAGCCATTTTTGTGTTGAATTATTTATTTAGATAAATAAAATCTGAAAATAAAACATTTTAAAGATGTAAAGCGAATCAGAAATCCACAGAAAAATAAGAAAAACGACAGTAGTGGAAATGACAAAATGAAATTGACCTTATTTTAAAGTTACCAAAATGAAATTTTATGCATTTCATTTTGGTAACTTTTGAAAAACTTAAAAATCTATATTTCTCTTGGGTAAATAGTTTTTTCGTTCTGCGATTTTGACACGCATTTAAAAGGATTTTCAATTGTTTTTTTTAACTTTTAATCGTTTTTAAAGTTATTTTAAATGGGCTTTTATTTTTTCAGATGTCCTTTGGTGGTTTTACAAATTTTGCAAAAAATGCACTTCTTACAGCTCAAAAACATATCGATTCTGCCCTGCATATAGAAGAAGAGGGAGCTGGTGAATCTGACGTTGAAAATGAAGACGACGAAACTGAACGTGAAGATAACAATAATTTGTTTGAAAATTCAGCAAGCGTGTACAAAAGTGCTATTTTGGTTAGTTTTGTTTTTTAAATTTATTTTTTGAAGTTGTCGTAGGCCCTTGGGTTTTCTTCGCTTCTAAAATTTCATTTTAGGATCCCATTCAATCTGATCATTTAAATGAATTAAAATACAATCAAAAAGAAGCTAAAAATGACCCTAAATTAAATAACCAACCTGTTGACTTTATGGATGTTGATTTAAATGAACCTTCATCTCATCATTCTGAATGGAGAGAACAACCGGAAAATAAGAATGTACCCATTTTATAAAATATTTTTATTAATTTAATTTATTATTTTTTAGCAAACTGTTGTAGATACTGAACCAAATCCAATTCGAGATGCTCATGAGCCAACAAATATCTTTAATTATTCTCCCTCTTCGGTAAATATTTTTTCTCAAAACTAATTTTTATGAATTCTTAAGCATTCCCCTGATGATGATGAAAGCAGTCAAAATGGTCAGAGTACAACAACAGCCCAAAACAATTCTGAACCTGAAATGGTTTCTTTAAATATGGAAAAAGGGGAAAGCGATGATGCAAAAAGTGTAGATAATGAACAACAGACGTGTATTGTTCCTTCTTCATCCGAAAAAACTTTGGATAGGTTTGAAGAGATACGAACGATTGCATCTAGTGATATTGAAGTTATTCGACAAATAGATGATTGGTTTGAATTAGTTTCTTCTTTTTTGTTCCGAATTTCTCTAATTTAAAGGTCAATAACAAGCAGTCACAATAACGGAAGTAGTTTTCATAATCCAATAAGAATAGTCAACACAAATAAAGAAGACAATCAACAACAAATTTCTACTTCAAATTCTTCAAAAGACCTTCAATTAGAAACTCAATCAGTTCAAGAAATGACAGAACAAATTGCTCTTTTATTTGGAAAACTTAAAAATAAAGATCAGAGAATAGAAGAATTAGGACGTTTAAATGACAATTTAAAACTAACAAATGAAAATTTGACTGCAAGATATAAACAAAAGTTTTAAATTTTTTTTATTTCTGGGATGAATTGTCTTTTAATTTTAAGAAATGCATCCGAAACAAAACTTAAAACTCAATTGGCTGACACTGAGAAGCAATTGAATGATCTTCTTGGAGAAGGTAAATTAATTTTTTGAGTGGAAATTTTTTGGTTTTTGGTTTTCAAAAAAAAATTTTTAAGGCAAGAAGCTCTCTGAATACAGCGGACGTCAAGCAAAAGAAATTCGCAAATTAAAACAAGAATTGAGTCAATTAGAAATTGTAACAGCTGCGAGAGATAGTGCTATCGAAGAACTTCAAGAATTAAATCAACAAACACAAGAACAAGAAACACATTTGATTCAATTAAATGAAGAATTGGAAAAATCAGAAAATGACAGAAATCGTTTAAATAATGAAATTGAAAAATTAAAGAATAAAAATACAAGTATGGAAAATCAACTTTTGGATCAATTAAAACAATTAGAAAATGCTAAAGATGAGTTAAAAAGACTTGAAAAGGATGCAAAAACATCCAGCAGAGAAAGAGAAGTTTGTTTAAAAATTTTTGGTTTTTTAAAAATTTTGAAAATTTTAAAGGAATTAATAAAAGAAAATAAACAACTTGCAAATAAATTAATGAACAAATCTGTACAAGAAGGAATGGAAGATGAACGTGAAAGAGGAATAATTGAAGACTTGGATGCTGAAAAGGCTAGACATGCTGATGCTTTAAAAAGAATAAAAACACTTGAACAGGTTTATTTTTAAATTTATAAATGTTTTAAAATTTTATTTTGAAGCAATTGGAAAGTCTACAAGATAATCAACGTGATATTGCTTTAGAAATTTCTACAGGTTTTTTAAAATTTTAATTTTTAATTTAACATTTTTTTAAGCTAATTCTCCTCTTTTACATACAATTTCTGGTTTAGAAGAAAAAAGTTTGTTTTTATTTTAATTTTTATTTCTATTAAGAGGGCTCAATGATTTTCTTTGATTTTTTAAATTTTTCTCTAGTTTCTTCTCTTGAGCGCCAAAATGAATCACTTACTCGTTCTTTAAACCAAGCAAGTATTCAATTATCAGAGAAGACATCCAAATCTTCAATTATGTTAGAAATGCTTGGGAAAAATTTGGATGATGAAAAATCAAATTTTGCAGCTAAAGTAGAAGAATATGAAAGATTACAAAATGAATATTCTCAATTGGAATGGTTTGAATTTTATTTTTTTTTAATTAAAATAGATTCTTTCTAGTAAATTAAAACTTACGCAAGAAGAATTATTATCCCAACAACGCAAATCAATTTTACAAATAGAAAGGATAGAACGTCGAATTAAAGAAGTAGAAATAGACCTCAATTCAAGAAATTTAGAAATTGGTGATTTACAACGAAAAAATAATGAATTGGAACAAAAATTGGCAAAATCAAGAAAAGAACAAATTACACCAACATTTGTGCCTGTAAATATTTATTTTATTAAAAAAATTTTTTTTTTAATTTTTTAGAAAAAGAGCGTTATAATTGCTAATGATGAATTAAATGATTTGGAAGGGAAAAATATTGGAGCTAAATTTAAACAACAAAGACAAGAACAACAACAAATATTAGCTCAAAAACATACTTTAAAAAGTTTTCAAAAGGTTTTTCTGTTTTTAAAATTTTTGTCTTTTATTTTTTTAGCCATCTTCATCAAATCAGACAAGAAATGAAGTTGATGCAATTATTCATGGAAATACAACAGATTATTTAGTTAGTTTTTTAATTATTTAATTTATGTGGTTTGGTTAAGTTGGGTAAAATTAGATTTCCCCCAGCGCAGTGAGGAAGAAAGACTTATTTAATCACCATCTTTCGGCTGATTATTATTGATGGATAAAATTATTTATCTGAGCGCTTTTTCTAGTTTTAAAAATTTTTGGGAAATTTTTTTAGATTTTATTTAACTTTTTAATAATTTTTATAGTTGGATATTCCATCAGTTGAACATCTTAGATCTGAATTAGATTCTACACAAGCACAACTTTACCAGCTACGCGAACGTTTTGATCACTTGCTAGAATTATATGGAGGGTGCCTTGAAAGCATTGAGGAATTAAAAGAGGATAATGAAGACTTGAGAAAATTATGTAAAGAACAGGTTTATTTTAAACTTTTATGAATTTTTTTAAAATTCAATAATTGAAGGCTTTGAAGATGTCTTCTGTAAAATGTCAGGAGGATTTGACTAATAATACTGACTTACTATAATACTTTTTCTTTCTAAAAGATTTTGATATAAGGTATTTTATTTTATAATATTCCCCTTCCTGTGCATAATAGAGGTAAAAATATAAATATTTTATTTAAATCCAGTCGAACTTTAATTAGATTAAGACCCCTTGGATAAGCAAAAATTTTATTCAAAAAATTCTTTTTTATTAATTCTCTTGTCTTATTTCATCAAATAATTTTATTTTAATGTGATATTCTCCAAGTTTAAGGGTATAAGACTAAATAAACCGAATAATTGGCTCCTTCTTGTCTTTTCTGATGTTTAACGAAAATTGTATTAATGTGCCTGAATCTTATTTATTAAAAAATTTTTAGAATAAAAATTCATGATTTTTTAGAAAAAGAATATTTTTAAAAATAAGGGGTGAATAATACGAAACACCTTTTTTAATTATACTTTACAACATAAATAAATAAATGTGTAAATGGAGTACATTTTTGTTAATCCTTTTCTATCCGCTCATAAATAATACTTTCCTTTCTCTTCTATTTTCACCTTCCATTTCTATTATTCATTTATTCCATTCGTCTACTTTTCCTTTTTATCCTTTATGCGCCGCTTATGCCTACAGGCCATATCGATTTGCTTTACTCTCGGGGGCACTTGAAGGAAACGTGTGAGAAAATCCTTTTTCTTTTTTTTAATATTGGTAGTATTATAAAATGCCGTAAATTTTTTGAAAGAAAGTTTTGGTTAAGGATATTAATAAAATATTTTATTGATGGGGGGGGGGGGGGGGAGAGTGTTGACGGGACCAAACAATTTTTAATTTTTTTTAAGTTTTATTTTTATTTTCTAATATTTTTTTAAAAGTCTTTTAGTTCTTCCCACAATATTTATCAGTCATATTAAATTATATTTTTATTTAAATTTATTTTTCTAAAAGGAAAATTTTTTCTAATTAAATTTAAAATGCAAAATTGTTGCCTCTCCCCCTGCCCTTTAAAAGTAAAAACAATTTTCTCTCTATTTTCAAGAGGACAAAAAGTGCAAAAGCCAATTAAGCATACTGCTCTTTGGTATGATGGACTTATTTTTAGTTTTAGCGACTGGTACTACCTAAAAATGTTGGCCAATTTACTTTGAGTAGAAGGGAGGAATTTTCTTTTTGAAAAGAAATTTAATATCATGCATTTCCCTTCCGTTTGAATTGTTTTTATTATTTGTCATCTTTAAAGGATATTTTCTTTTATTTATTTTTTTTATTTAATTAATTAGCCTCTCCTTTCATTTATTTAATTCTTTAATATTTTCTTCTACGTTTTAATCTTAAATTAAATAAAATTTATTTTATTACACCCTCATTAATTTTCTTTCATTTTTCCCATTAATTTCTCCAAAAATGTACAACATAAAACATTTATTTTCCAATCCGTTATTTTCCAATCGGAGAGTCGTTCAAGTGTCTGTCCACCCCAAAAAACTTCTTTCCTTTTTTCATTTTTTGATCTTCGCCCTCAATCCTTCCAAAAATCGAATGTTTATAAACGCTGGAGTTTAAAGTACTTGTTTAATTTTTATTAAACTAAATTTTATAGTTTCCGACTTCGGTCGATGTTTGTTACTGCTATCAAGTCGAAAAGACTGATTAGCACTAATAAAAGACTAAAAAATATTAAACGAAATAATATTTCTTTATTAATTTGTTTTTGGTTTGTTTTTTCAACTACCAATTTTTTTATTCTTTGTTTGACCCAAATGGTTAATAATCAAGCTAAAAATAGTGGAGGATGTTCTTACAAGGTTAAGAATTTTTTAAATTTTTTAAAATTAAATTTTCAGATCCCAGACCCTGAAGAATTGATAATAGGAGTTCCTGTTGTACACATTTCTCCCTCTTCTCAATCTCCTCTTCCTTTGCACTTCCCTCGACATCATTCTTTGAGGGCGCGTAAGAAGAGGTTTAGACGTGATATGGCGATGGGAAGGGAATTTAGACCTTTGCGAATTAAATTGTATTTTGATCCTGTGAGCATATCACCGTTAGTTTTAAATATTTTTAAATTAAATTTTATTAAATCATTAATTTTTAGACTTTCACCAGAGAAGCAGTTCTACATTAATGCAAGTCAAATTCTCTTATGAATAATTTTTAAAATTAATTTTAAATTCTTAGACATCACTTTTGCCTGATGCGATTGGATTTTGGGAGGTTATTTATTTTTTAAACTATTTTTAATTTAAAATCCTAGACTAGGAGGGATAAGATAATTTTATTTTTACAAAAATATAACAATTACAAACAAAAATATTACATCACAAAAATCAACATTATTATTATCTTTATAATATTATTATTGATATTCCTTCCTTCTATATATTTATAAACAATTTTATTGTTTGCCGTCCATTTCTAATTTTTACCAATCGAAGAAGATTCGCTTTCCTCTTCCGGCGTAGTAGTCGTTCCTTCAGTTGAGGTCCATTCTTCCTTCGTTTCTTCCTTTTCTTTCTCATCTTCATCCTCTTCCTTTCCCTTTTCTTCCTCCTTTTCACTTCCTTCATCCTTCATTGTTCTCATTTCTTCGTCTTCTTCACCCTCTGACGGTACCTCTGATGGAGCAGCACCAGTACTTTCTCCAACACTTGATCCTTCAGAGTTGCTCCTTTCACTGAATGTTTGTGTGTGGGTAGACTCTGAATCTAAAAGTTTAAATTTATTTTAATCTTTAAATTAAGTTTTTTACCATCCTTTGCGGAACTCTTGCTTTTTGAAGATGGACCATGCGCAGTTTCTATTGGTGGGGAAGGTTCCTGTTCTCTGATGCTTTTCGTCAGTTCTTGAGTTATATCCTTTAAAAATTAGAAATATTTTTCGTTTATAAAATATTAAAATCTCTCTATCTTATCCCTCCCCAAAATTTAATCTCCCAGTTATCCCAACCAAAAATATTTCCGAGGGATAAGATAAAGATTGAGTAATTACATCTACATTTTCATCAAAGTAACGCGACTTTGGGATTTTAACTTTAGGCAAAACATTGTCTGGCAATATCGGCGACTTCCCATCACTTAAGCGAGCGTTGATATGAGTGTCCTTCACTTGCAAAAGTCCACCAACACTTTTGTTGTTGTTGTTATCCCGAGAAGACTTTTCTTCATCCCGTTGGGTCGTAGCCATTTCACTCTTTGCCGTTTTGAGAGATTTTGAAGATTTTGTAGATCTTATTGAAGCTAGAAAAGAATCTTCATCCCATTTTTCAACGTCCTCCTCTTCTTTTTGTTTGTCGAAGCGCTTTCGTTTCAGATAGAAAGTGGCGTAGTAGACAACAATTGATCTGAAAAAAGATTAAATTAAGGGTTATTTACTTTAAAAAAGCAAACTAACATTGCCAAAAAAGCAATACTTATGTACAAAGCCAAATTCCATGTAGAGAACGACAGGTTATCCAAACTGAAAATTTTCATTCAAAATTTTTAAAATTAAAAATAAATAAAAAATTAAATAAACTTACAAGAAGGCCATTTGAATGAAAATAAGATAGATATGTTGTGTTAGAAGAAGAAATAAGTGTTGGAGTCGGCGATCAAAATTGCGAGCAAGTTGAATTAAGTTTTAGGATTTTAAGAGGGTTTTTATATTAAATTTTGAGTCTTTTAAACCTCTAAAAATATTCTTTTTTTAATTTTAGCAAGCTTTGTCTGTACGTAATTCCCTAGCTCCAATTCGTCTGAGCCGGTGAGAGGAAAATTAAAAAAAAAATTAAATTTTTAAATTTTATTTTAAGTAAATGCGAGCACAACCAATACTATTCTGATCAAAATTCTCCATTTTTGCGCTGTGTAACTCGTTGTAGACAGACTACATATTGTGGAGAAGTCGCTGTACCCGATGAACATTTATTCGTTTGTTTTTTTTATTCGTTTGTTTTTTAATTTTTTTAATAGTTTAAATTTCAAAATGATTTAATATCATCAAAGAAATATTTTTTTAATTTTTAAAATTTAATTTTAGCAATGTCGCTTCTGTATTCAATCAAATCCACTTTCCTGTGTTCCTTCAGGCCCTTCTGATGGCCCAGGAATTATTGGCTCAGATTTTCTTCTTTATGTTTCTGCTGTACCTTCTCAACGCTGTCAAAATGATGATACAATCGCTTATGCTGCTCATTGCCAACAAGAGGCTGAATTGGACAGGTTTTCTTTTAAAATTATTTTCTGGGAATTTTTCTTGATTTTTGGATTTTAAAAATTAATTTTTTAAATCTTTTTAAATTTATACAGGCCCATAGCTGGACATGTCAATATTTGCCCTCAGGCATTGTCAACCCACTCACATGACCAGGCATGTTTTAATAAAATTCAATTAAGATTATTTTTAAGGAAGTTCTCCTCTCAACAGTTAAACATGAAATCCTCCATGCTCTTGGATTTTCTGCTGGTTTATATGCCTTTTTTCGAGATTCAGAAGGACATCCACGATCTAGAAGGTTTTTAAAAAATTAATTTTTAATAAATCAATTTTTTATTTTATTTAAATAAAGAAATCAAAATAGTGGCCGTCCACTTTCATTTAACCGTGAGAGAGGTTTTTATGATGCAGAACCCTCGACAGTACGAACAATAATTCGAGAAGATTGGTGGACTGCTGAGGGAGAGGTTTTTTAATTTTTTAAATTTTTTGTTAATTTTTTCTCATTTTTAGTTACCCCATCCTGTCCATTTATTAGTCACTGAAAAAATAATTGAAGAAGCCAGAAAACATTTTAATTGTTCAAAGTTAGAAGGAGCTGAATTAGAAAATCAGGTTTTCTTTTTAATTATTTTTTAAAATCATTTTTAAATTTTTTAAAAAGGGAGGAGATGGAACCTCTTTAACACACTGGGAAAAACGTTTATTTGAAAACGAAGCAATGACAGGCACCCACACACAAAATCCTGTTTATTCTCGTTTAACATTAGCTTTAATGGAAGATAGTGGATGGTATAAAGCTAATTATTCTGTTGCTGAACCTTTACATTGGGGAAATGGTTTAGGGTGTGATTTTGCTATGAAAAGTTGTGGAAATTGGATTAAACAAAGAATGGAAAGGTTTTTTGCTTTGGGTTTTAGTTTTTTTCTTTAATTTTAATTTTTTAGAAATGAATCAGCAGCTCCCTTTTGTGCAGACATTAAACACGATGGAAGCAAATCTTTAGCTACTACACGTTGCACAGATCAAAGGGTAAAAATAAAAATTTTTTAAATAATTTTTTAAAATATTTATATAAGTCAATCTCGTTATTAGCGACAATAAAGGAGACAGAAAAAAAAATATATTTTCTTATAACGAAGATATCTCCAAAACTCACCAAAACTGAGTTCCTCCACTTCCTGGGACTTCTACTTGGATAGAGGGAATGTCGCCTATATCGAATTATTAATATTAACAAGTCGCTACTAACGAGATTTTACTTAAAATTTCAATAAAAATTTCAATAAAATAATTTTTCTCAATTTTTAAGGATTCTCTGGCATTGTGTAATTTAGTTCCACACAAAAAAGAATTGCCAAAACAATACAGAAATTTTGCCAAATTAAAAGGTGTTAGAAAAGAAGGAATAAAATATTATGGAGGTTCTGTAGAATTAGCAGATTATTGCCCTTATAATCAAGAATTTGAATGGAAAGCAATTAATTTGAGTGGACGTAGAGACAGTCGTTGTGAATTAATTGGTAATGGACCTCCAGATGGAGAAATTGGTGAAGAACATAATGAAGGAAATGCTGTGAGTTTTTGAGGGAATTTTCTGATTTTTTTTGAAATTCTGGTTTTGTTCTGATTTTGTTCTGTTTTTGTTCTTTGAAGTTCTGATTTTTTAATTAATTCCTCTCTCATACTTTTGCAGGTTCTTGAACTTTATGGCCATGGTTCTCGTTGTTTAGATTTGGGTTCTAGTTGGACAGAAAAAAAGTGTGGAAGAACGCGAACATATTCACAATTTATGGCGGGATGTTATCAAGTAAATTAAATAAAAATAAATAAAATTATTTTAGATTATTTGTTCAAATGGTCGAGTAAATATTCGTGTATATAATTCAACTAAACTTTATCCTTGTTATAAACCTGGGCAGCCAATTTATATTCGAAAAGTAAGGGATTTTTAATGTTTTCTGGGAATAAATTATTTTTTAAAATTTTATGCCTGGGATTATTTTTTAAATTTATTAAAAAAGATAGGATTTCCTGTATTTAGTCTATAAAACCCCGAAAAATATTTTTTGCAATTTATTTTATTTTTCCAAAAATTTAGATGGTCAATGGATGGCTGAGAGAAGGTCAAATACTCTGCCCTGAATGTGAACAATTTTGCCTTTCTTCTACAAATAATTTTAACGAACAAAAAGAAGATTTAAAAATATTTTGTCTTCCATCAACAGACCCACCTTTAGAAGAAGAAATTGGTGATCATTTAATTGAAGAATTATCATGTAAAGCATATCGGTTTAATTTAAATAATCTTATTTTAACTATTTATATTTTTTTATATTTTTTTATTTTTGTATATCAAACCCAGTTGATTTTAAAATAATTTTTTGCAAAATTTATGCCGGTCCTTTTCTCTTATCTTTCGATTAAAATTTTATATTTTATTTAAAGATTTATTTTTGGATTATTTTAATTATTTAATTTATTCTCTTTTATTTAGTTTAAGATATATCCGGAAAATAATTTAAAATAATTGGGAATAAGAGGGGGTATAAGCTTACTTTAGTTTACCTTTAGGACCTCGTAGATTTAGAAAATAATTTAAAATAATTGGGAATAAGAGGGGGTATAAGCTTACTTTAGTTTACCTTTAGGACCTCGTAGATTTAGAAAATAATTTAAAATAATTGGGAATAAGAGGGGGTATAAGCTTACTTTAGTTTACCTTTAGGACCTCGTAGATTTAGAAAAACCCATTGTCATTTCACTTCTTAAATTTGTGGCCCTAAAGAGGGCAGGGGTAGCTAAATGTCGTGTAGCGAAATGTCGGGGCACGAAGGAAAAAATAGCGTTAGCCAGAAAATAAAAGAGGACGATCAACGAAATTCAATTATGCAAAACGCCATCAATGAAAAAGGACAAAATGCAAACGTGAACAAAATGCCAAAAAGCAAATTTTAACAAAATGCCCAAATTTGAAAAAGTCAAAAGAAACCAAATGCCAAAAAGGCAAAAGTGAACAAAATGGCAAAAAGACAAAGCATTTTTACTTTAATATTTACAACAAAGAAAATTAATTTAAAATGGAGAAAAACATTTTTTTATGAAAGATCAATTTACATTTAGAGATATCTAATCACCGAAAATTAGCGCCTATTAGTTCCCGAACGTAACAAACACGCCGTTTTTGGGAAGACAAGGCCGAAAACTTCAACAAACGTGGTCACAAAGAATGGAAGTAGGCCATTTTTTATGTCTGCTGTCAAGTTTTCCCATTCTTGCTTCATTGATATCGGCATCACAATTCTTATATAATTACATCTTTTGGCAGCCGTGAGTTTACTCTTTAATCCTGTGCAATGGCCAATGATTCCTTTGAGGGAGATAGTTCCAATAACACAAATGTCTAAAAAATTAAAAAAATATTTTTGGTTAATTAAATTAATTTAAAACACACCACTTTCCGGAAGAATGCCTAACAATTGTGAGAGCATACAGCAAACCAAGGCTGCGCCACCGCTTCCTTCGTTAGTTGGAAAACCTTGCTGAAAATTAAAAAAAAATATTTTTAAAAATAAGTCTGGCTGATTACCGGAACGAAGTTTAGCAAAATATGAGATTTGCTCATATTGGTCAGTTTATTGAACTCAATGAAGACATCGCAGTAACCACGGGCGTTAATTGCTGACATTTTGGTATCAAAAAGGACGTTGCCGTTGATTGTTATTATGCCTTCAATTCCTTTAAGCACAATACATTCTGCGAATAAGACAAAGCCTTCTTAAAAAGAAAATTTTTATTAGAATTAATTTAAAAATAATTCTTCTTACTTTCATTAGTAGTTTCAAGCAAGATGGGGAAGACACCTATCATAGATTCAACAAAAATTCTCTCATTTAGCGCTCCCGTGCTTGCAGAATTGGCGGCTTGAGTTGCTGCTGTCGAGGATGGCCAATCAATGAGTTTAATATTTTTCAGATAATTCTGAAAATTGAAATAAAATTATTTATTTTTGTTAATTTTGTTTTAAAGTTGTATTTACCTTGTCGAGCACGGTCCAAGAAGTCGTCTCTGGATGGTACGTTGTCGCAATCTGTTCCTCAAAAGACTTTGCTAAGCCACCAATTGGAATTGACATCTTTTTTGGTGGGTTTTTGGCTGTTTTGATGGTTGCTGACTTCTTTGGTGACTTCCTTGCTGCCTTTTTGTTGTTGCTGGACGAATTCTGAAACGAAAAAAGAATTTTTCTTAAACCAAAATTAGTTTTTTACCTTTTTTGTTTTTGCTGCCTTTTTTCCTTTGCTTTTGACATTCTTCGTTTTGCGGCTTGCACATGCCAAAGAACCAACTGGAAACAAAAGGAGCACGAGTATGAAGAACACAGCAGCAGCAGCGACTGACGAACTATAGATGAGCATAGCGACAAGACGAAGAGAAAGGTGTAGTCGTTTAGTTAGGTAGTTTGAGTTGATGGATTTTAAGTTTTAAACTAAAAATGTGACTTTTATAATGAAGTTTGATGTAACGATTCAAGTATAATTTAAATTATATTATTATAATTTAAATTAAATTTCAAATAATGTAAATAAATGTTATATTTTCTTAATTAGCAATTAAAAATATAAAATACAAAAATATAATTTCAAAAAATATTACTTCTTTTACCAGTAATAATTTAATTTTAAAGAAAATTATTAGTTACAAAATTATTGTTTAATTAATAAATTATTTATTTTATTTTTTGTATTTTTCTAAAGAAAATAATTTTTTAGATAAATTATTTTATTTATTATTAAATTAATATTATTATAAAAAATACTATTTTTGTCTTCTATTAATTATTAATTTATAAGAGAATATTTCCACGATTTAATACAAAATTAATTAAAAAATATTTTTATTAATATTACTTTTTTTACTCAATTAATTTATTTTTTGTTTATTTTTTAGGATTTTCTCACATTAATTTTAAAATAATTTTATTATTCAAAATAATGCCACACAGATAGTTTCTCATTAAAAAATTCGTTTTAAAGGTTTCTGTTAATCTCGACATCTTTATTAATTAATTTATAGGTGATAGGCCACTTTTAAACGTATTTAAATTTCAATCTTCCGATAAAAATATTTTATTAATTAAAGTCTAATTGTTTTATAAAAATTAAACTATTACTCGTTGCTTACGTTTTTTGATATATTTACGTTCTTTTTTAATAGACAATTTGTTAGAATTATTTTAAAAAAAATATAAAAAATTACGTAGGTTCTTGATGGATTATTAATTTTGACGTAATATTTAGTCTATATAAATATTTTAAATAATTAATTCATTTATTCATTAGTTCGAGAATCATTTAAAAAAAAATAAAAGAGAGATCAATTAAAAAATAATATTTTGGAATTTTAATATTTTCAAATTATTTCAGGCCGAGTTAAAAGTATTGGCCAATCATTTCCTACTAAAATTCGTTGTCCTCGATTAATCCCCAAACTTCTTTTTAAAGGTGGGGGTTGAATAAGTCTGCGACGGCTTGAAACAGGCAAACCACCAAGAAAGCCGGCATTGTCCTGAGAAAATTAGTTAAAAAATTAAAAAAAAAATAATTTTTTGGATTTTTAAAAATTAATTAAAAAATAATATTAATAATTTAATTTTATTTTTTAATTAAATAAATAAAGCTTATTCAAGCTTAAATTAAAAATTTAAAAAAATCGTAATAAATTGAGCATAAAAATATTTTTTTTAAAAGTGTTAATAATTTTTGCAAGAAAATTTTTCTATTTTTTAGATTGCATGCATGAATAAATATTTTAAATGACGAAAATACAAATAAAAAAAAATTATTTTTATTATTTTTAAAATTTTCTTTGTTTTTTAAATAATTTATTTAATGGAAAAAATAATAAATTATTAATATTTCTTAAAAAATAATATTTTTAAAAGAAAAATATTAAAAAATATAATTATTAAAATTACATCGGAATTTGTCTCTGTATCAACAAAAAGTGAGCGTTGCGCAATTCCAGAATTACTACCAATAGAAGAAGGACCGAATTGTCTTATTTCATAATCAAAACTTTCAACTTTACAAACAAATAATTGTAAAATGGTAAATAAAGTTGTTATTGTAAATAATAATTTTTGGAAGGAGAAGAATTTTGTATTTATTTTCATTTTTGTAGAATTTGTGTTTTAGCAATATTATTATTGTAAAAACTTAAAAATTTTTTTTGCAAAATACATATTTATAAATTAATTTTTAAAATAAAAGGAAATACAAAAATAAACTTGGAAATAAAGAAAACTGTAATTATGAGAAAATACAAATAATTAAACTTGGGAAAATACAAAACTTTAAAATAAGCTTTAAAAAATAAACTTGAAATAGAACAAAATACAAAATTTATTTTCAAAATTTTTTATTTAATTTAGAACCAAAAAAGGAAGAAAAATTACCCATTTTCCAGGCCAAAAGAACATGGGATTAAATTGAGCGGAACGTGTTAAACCATTTGGCTATATTCCAAACACAAGATTTTTCACATTTAATACACCAATATTAAAATAAAGATTTATGGATGATTAAAATGTGATGAAATAAAAAATAGAGATGAATTATTGACAGACGTTTAAATTAAAAAGAATAAAATAAATAAAAGTAAAATACAAAAATAAACTTGAAAATAAAATACAATAGTTAAACAAGAAAACACAAACTTTAATTATTATTAAATAAATAAACTTGGTAAAATACAAAAGTAAAAATAAATAAACTTAGCCAGTAGTATTTAATTATTAATGAATAATATAACAAAAAATAATTATTAAAAATATTTAATTAACAAATAAAGCTAAAAGAACGAAAGCATTTTTAAGTCTTCTCTTTAATTATTCAAAAAAACTATAATACAGTACATTTATTTTGGCACTA